>VDFB02015678.1:0-37016 GCA_007258455.2 Sequoia sempervirens | reverse complement strand
TCATTGCAAAATTCAAGCCATTTGGCGAGCACCAAGTTTGGTGAGTGCAAAATTTGGTGCTCGCCAAATGGTAAAGCCATTTGGAGAGAGCCAAATTTGGCACTCTCCAAATTTGGTGAGCACAATATGGCTTGTTACAGGTTTTTTTTGCAATTTGGCACCAAAATTGTGTCACAAATCCATGCACTTACCCCTAGAGGAATTTTGACAGAAAAAAATTTATGACTTTTTGGCTTTACACATTGTTCAAAAAGGGCTTCTAAAATTACAAAATTTCATAAAGATAATACAAAATACTTTTGGCTCCTATCTTTTGAATGTATTTCTAAATTATTATTACTGATTTTTCATATGTCAAACTAGTAATCCCTTTTATGTCCTAGTGGATGTTATCTGCTATCTATTCAAATACTTATTAATCTATGCAATTGATGTAATGAAACACAAGCAGGCTTTGGTATCTCAATTTGAATGTGTTGGAGTTACTCATCCTTTCGTATGTCAATATTTTTAACCTCTCTTTCATTGTCATTGCATATTAAAATATATATTATGGTGAAACTCCCCTTGTAATGGTTTTAAATCATGAAGTATTATTTGATATTCATATGTCTACTAGTATGGTCTTTATTATTTAGCTTTCTTTAGCTTCTTTTCTCCTTTATGTACTTTCCAGTTAAAAGTACACAAAATTTCTAAAAACCCATATCATACGAGGGAGTTTCCCCTCTCAAATGCAAAGGAATATTTCCATTTCACACAATATTTCCAACTATTGGAGTGTATATTCCACATTCCATTGGGCAATTCAAGTATCATTTCAAGTGCAAATTCACTTACTAACCGAATTTTTGTGACTCTGCTAGGGAAACGAAGTGTTGGTGCATTTTGTTCCTTGGAAACCTAAAGGTTCCTTCCCTTGAATGAAGGTTGGTGACTCTATCTAAAAGAGGAATTCAAAATAATGGTTTTGTATTGTAGACACCTAAAATTGACCACAGTTTATATTTGATCAATTTTATCTTGTCGTTTTGCCTAATCCTCTTCTATCCAATGTTGTCAATTTTTCCTTAAGTTTCCTAATGTACTAAGGTAATTTATTGATTAATTGATTACATTACCTTTTATCCCCATTCTTCTTTAAATTAAATAAGTATCTTTCTTTATTTAATTTAATCACTTTATTCCCTCACAAGAATTAACTAAATTATTTAATTCTCCCTTTTTCTCTCCCCACTTGTCACATCCTTCATCATTCCTCATTATCCCCTAATCCTAATCCACATCTGCATCCTAATCATGTGCCCACACTTAATCATGGATTAAGAGGTGTCACATCCTCCAACTTTTCCCACTAGCATCCTAATCATTCTCTATTAATCCTAATCATTAGCTAATCCATTCCCTAATCACTTGCACATTCCTAATGGGGCCTAATTTGGAAAGTGGTAATCCCCTTTCCATTTATTTCCCATCCACTTTATCCTCTAAGTCCTAAATACTTTCCTCTTTTGGAAAAGCAACCCACGTGGTTCCTTCTCCCAAAGTACAAATAAGGAATTTAAAATTCCTATATTCCTTTCCACCCCATACTTCAAGAATGTTGGACAAAGAAGGTCTTTATGACAAATATCTTCCCCATCTCCCAAGGTACCTTCCAAGTACCAATATCCCTCTCAAGCCTCCACATGGTGACACTTGTCACCATCCTAGGCTTTGAAATATAACCTATCCCCCATCTCCTCTCATGATGCCACTTGGATTCATATCATGAGTTGATATGTCTTAACCTTTCCTAGCCATTGACTTCCCATCATACAATCCTATCCCTCCATTCATCTCTCCTCTCATCAAATGAAAAAAACTTAGCCATTTTTTCTTGTCTTGCAATCCTTCATCTTTTGAGAAAATTGGTAATGTTATGCCGCTAAAATTTTGTTGAGCACACACTGAATCCAATTGCATTGGGGCAATCTACACATTGAGAGATTTAACATACTGGGTCTTTGTCAAATTCTTTGTAGGTTTGAGTTTTTTATGCCCTTATCTTGATTGTTGTTTTGATTTTATGTTTGTTGGGTTTTTATAGTATTTCCTTTCATTTTAGACATAATATCACTCCACACACCAACATTCAATGGAAAAATACCTCTTGCTATAAAAATTTTTTTTGGAAGAAACCAACCTAGCTTAATTCTTTCAATTGGAATTAGATTGATCATGGGGAAATCTTTCAATTTTTGGGCATATATTTTTCTTTCCATGTCAATCCCTTTTATATTTGGCAAGTTGTGATTGTGAGAATTGAAAAGAAGCTTCAATATTGGATCACCAAGCCCCTTCCACTAATTTTGATAAATTTCCTATCTTTTCCAAGACATTGATAGCCACTCATGTTTATTATTACGCATGTTGGGTCACTTCCAAGGCTTCTTATCTAAATGTTGAAAATCGAGTCAGATATTTTCTCTAAAATTCTAGCAAGGGCTATCAATGCTTTCATTGGGTAGCTTGGGAGTTTATTGCCTATTGGATGATTCTAGAGGACTTGGTTTGATTTCCATATGTCAACAAGGCATTGCTTTATGTGCTAAGTGAACCATTAGAGATCTCATTGGTAATAAGGCCTTGAAAATACTTACTCATCATTTCATTGGCATTGGAATTCCTCAAGGTTGATCATCTTGGAAAGGCCTAGATATGGGAACTCTTCTCATCATGAAGGAATTGGTTCTCATTCAAAGCACCTTTATTATTAAAATTATTTAGAAATTTTGGGAAACTATCAAAACCCTATCTTCATTGGGTTCGGGATTTTTTTTCGTAATGGGTTATTCATTAACCAATATTCCAATTGGTGCCCCCCTCTTCTAAGTTCTCAAGGGAGGTTATTGGCTCTCTTAACTTGGTCCCATGCCTTGAAATTTTTTAAAAGAGGAGCAAGAAATCTACTGGACTTCATCTGTAATACCCCTCCGTTTTGGTCATTCTTGAAATTGAGGAAGTTGGTTGTTTGGTGACCATGTCATTTTCACTTGTTACTTGTGGTTGGTAATTTGCTAGGTCATGAGGACTTTTGGATTGCATCATTTAATTTGATTTTTATATTAGACAATATCACTAATCTTATGACTAGAAGTAATTTATCAAATTAATCTAATTTTTAAGGTCACTTGATTTGGTTTGGGATCAAATAAAGAGCTAGATTTAATAATAAATATTAATTGTATTATTAGTGAAAATTTCTTATTTTAAGATGAAAGAAATTGTAAGTAAATGAATTTAATAAAAATAATTATTGTCTAATAAGTGAATTTAATTAAGAAATTTAAAATTGAGAAAATATTATCGTAGATAAAATATTTAAAATTTGAACTCAAGTTTGAATAAAGATTAAAGCAAAGAAATCAATTGAAAAAAAATGGAAAAAGAATTGTTTATTGCTAAATAAATAAATAAATGATTGTGGAAGTCGAACGGTTCTCCGAGGGGAGTGGAAAAGACACCATGAAACAATTATAAACAAGAATTATTCAAAAAATAGGGGGGGGGGGAAGATGCTCATAGTTTGATCTTATCCCACAGCTTCAACAGTAAGTCATCTTGTGCAAATCTGGAATACCAACGATCACATTCATGAATGGTAATTGGAGATGGAGGATAGAAGAGGAGAGAAATCCAGAAAGCCATCGATACCCTATGGAGTAGTAGTTGCCAAAGTACCATCTTCTGGTTGAGAAAACCCAGGTCGGTGTTGTATTCAATTTCTTTTTGATTTCTCATACTTTGTTTGTGTAAGCGGACATTCCCCTCCTTATCAAATGAATTGTTTGAATTATGTACCATGAATCCAACCACTCTGTTAAGGAGACTACTGCTCATAGATGCAAAGTGTGGTTTACAGATTGTTTGGTTTCAGTATTAAGATTAAGGAAAGAATGTAACCAATCTTGGCAACGGAAAATAACGCCTGTGAATAAGTTATTGTGCACGTTAACTAACCCTATTGATTCTTTCATATCGAGCCAGAGTAGATATGCTTTCTCTTGTTATCTTTTATGGTTGTCTGATTGAGACTGTTATTATTAAGGATTAGCTTAACCTTTGGTTGCTGCCCTGATATCCCTTGTTCTCAGACCTTTTTGCAAATTTCTCTTTATGCTGCTAGAACAGCTTTCTTTAATGGTTTTTAGGATTATCAAAGTTGATTTATCGATCATAGCATCCACTTTGTTTACTTGGCTTCCGCATTGTATTAGTCATTGTTTCGTTTTTTTATTGCTTTTAGCATTATCTTTGAACGTTTCAAGAAAGTTTCTTAATGCATGCATTCTAGCTGTATCTCAGATTAACCACTTCCTTTACGATTCTGCGCCTTTTTCCAAATTAGGAACTCCAAAGTTGTGTCCTGCCGTCTTGTTGGTCCCTACCCTTTAGGTTAGTTTCAATTTTACTCCTTCTGCGAGCGAAGCCGTGCGAGTAACTTCCGCTTCTTTGTTCTCAGCCGCGTACTGGAGCCTAGCAGGAAGTTTATAGATTTAAAGAGACTCTATTTCGAAACCGTCTCGTTAAGTTGCAAGTGGAATGCCAATGGCAGTTCGAAAGTTTAATTAACCTGTTTAATTGGCGTAGCTGCAATATTTGAAAATAACCAAAACAATGCCGATGCAAATATTTTCTGCAATTCCCAATACGATTCTCCTGACATACTAAACCCACGCACCACTAACACGGCAAGTATAGATCAAAATTCCCCGATTTCACCACCAAACCAAAACGCTGGTCCGACGCAAAGCACGCAGGCGAAAACGGTTTCTGTTGTTTTTGTTAAACTGTAACCATCTCTAAACTTGAGGAAGCTTGGTTCAGCGCCCCTATGCCTAATGAGCACTTGTTCATGCAAGCGTTCATGCACCCAAATTGTTGATACCTCTTTCAAGCCCTGCAATAATGTTTCAAGCTTCCTTTACCACCACTCCGTCCAGTAGTAGCTTCTTCGAGTATGTTCCTAATTTTTTACGCTGCTCTAGGTTTGAGCTCCTTCACATAGTCTGGTAAATCTGCAACCGTATATAACTCCTTATTACCTTAGGCACCCTGTTACAATACGATATTAGAAGTCTGCGGTGCATGTAGCTTCTCTCCGTTTGCGTTTGTAACTCTGTCACATCTCCTGCAAACCTCGGTTTCTAATACGCGTGTTCGCCCCACCAAATGCCCTCTGATGAAATTACTCATGCCAACCTCGCCGGTGCTCCCCGCGTAGGACGGCTCTCCCTCTAATTGCGTTAGATAATAAGTTGTTCATATGCTGAATGTCATTTAGATTATGACATGCTATTATATATACTTAATTTGCAATAACAACAATTATGTTTAAAATATAAATTTATTATATATATATATATATATATATACTTAAGGTATTAGAGTAAGGAGAAAATTGTCTATAAAATGTGTGTTTTTGGTTTATGATTATATAATTACTTTAGTTATCTTAAACAACTTTCTAACAAAAGAATGGATAAAATGTAAATTGGTTAGAGGGTACTTGGAAATTATTTGGATTATGTTAGTTTAAGATTATCACCTTGTTGTGTTAGTACAAGTAGTTTGTTACTAGAGTTAACTCAAAAGTTTCATCTCTGGAAACCCTAGTTCCATTATAATTTTAGAAATTAAAATATATAAATATGTAGTGGATTTAAAATGTATTTATGTCTGTACACTAATAAATTTAGGATTTTAAGGTGATAAGTGTTAATATGGAGTTTGAGTTTTTAGAGTAGGGTTATTATATCATTTTAAAGTATAACAAATGGTCTTAAGTGGTTTGCACAATTACTTTAAATATTGGAATTGAGTGTTAAGTTAGTAAGATGAAGGGAAGTGGAAATAATGTTTAAATTTATGTTTTGTATATAAGTGGTTATGAAATGGTAATGAGTTAACTGCCCAATTATTAAGTAGTTGACTGTATAGGCATAGTTAGAGATTGAGTAGGGTAATTCTCGAATTGGATAGTTTATTGGTGAAATGGGATTTTAATCTTTTGAAAATTGACTTCCTTTATATTCATGTAAGGATTGATTTGTAAGTTCTCTTTATGGATAAGTCTTTTAGAATACTTGTGAGAGTTATCATAAATTGTGTTAGTTAATTAAGTAATTTAGATGAGTAAGTTGTAAAGTCATTTAGTTCTGGTCGTTAATTGATTGGTTAATAAATATTGTTCTTGATTGAATTTTTGGTTGTTGTTTATTATGTAAGTGTTTTTGTGGAGTTGTGAGTGGTTGAGAATTTAAGGTGTTCTTAAATTTGGTGCCTTGGATGCCTGATTGCATGCTTTTTCCTCTGTTGTTGAAGGATTGTTTTTGGATGGATCCATGTTGATGAGTTATGGGCAGTTGATCTTCTTGGATTTCTGATTTATTTTGTATCAAAGTTGTTTATGTAGTCTGGATGGGGTTGTTGATCTTATTTTAATGTATTCACTCATTATATTTGAATTGAAAATAGTTCGGGTGGCCTTGCAATTATTGTTGTCATTGCTATGTTATTGATTTTATGAAGATGATTTGTGTACCATTATAAGGGGGTTCTTGTGAGGAGAAAATTGAGGTCTCCCGTGGAATGCCTAGTTGGTGGCTTTTGGTTTCATTAAGTGATTTCGTTGAATTAAAGGTTGATTTTATTGTGCATTTTCCTATTTGAGGTAACACCATTGTTGATTTGCGGATGGGTCTTGATGAACCTTTCCCTTTTTATGGATTTTCTGATTTACTTGCATATTTGATGAAAATTTTATCCTTGTGTTGGAATTATTGGAGAAATACTCATGTTGCTTCACTTTACCCCTGGCCAGGGTTTCTTTCCACTGGGTCGTGAGGGCTTGAGATGATTGTCGCTGATGTCTCTTTTGTGCCCTTGACGCTAGCCGCGGCTGGTTCTCAGCGATTCTTGGTGCGCGGTCGCACGGAATTGTTGAGCTACTTGACATGCATTATAGCCAGAGATGGCAATGCCTCCCGCGATGCTTCTCATTGTGATCTTTGTTCAAATTATGATGGTACAACCCCCTTGGTTTTATGTTGCTGGGTCTCTAGAGAAGGGTTCCTCGTGGGGCCGGTGCCTTGTAGCGGCACCTGGATGTTCCCACGAGCGAGCACCGCGGAAACCCAACAATTAATTTAGGAGGGCTGGGTGGGTAATATCATTATAAGATTTAAATGGGATGCCTCGCCTTCATTAGTGCTCAGAGGCCAATGGAAGGTCAGAGAAGGCTGTGCAGGCTGGCAAGGTCATGACCTCGTCCTCATGAGAGGTCTACGGCTTTGCATGAGTCACCCTATGGACCGGCGCCTCCAGTTGGGAGGAAGAGCACAAGACAGCCATAGATGGGACCGGCGCCTCCAGTTGGGAGGAAGAGCACAGGACAACCCATGTAGGACTATGCGATGACACTCTCCCCTAGTTGCCCATGTGTTTTACTTTATTTTGTTCCTCTGGAAGTAGGTTATGGGAGTTGATTTAGTTTTTGGTTGAATGGACTTATATTGATTTATGGAGTTTTACCTTGATACATCTTTGGTGTACTTTGTGGTCTTGTATGATCTCTTGATATTTGACTTATAATCTTGTGCTTTTATGGTACTGTGATATGATGTTATTGTATTGTTTAATTGCAATTTGGAATTGTATTATGTTTGTTAATTCAATTTAATTTGGAAGTATTTCATGACCATCCTTTGGTTACTTGTTTTTGGTCATTGCTTTGATTTATGTGTTGGGATTTGTGACTTTAAGTTATTATATTGACTCTTGTAATCCTTGAGTTTTATGATACTTTTGTATGATGTTGAGTCTTGTGGTTCCCTGTTGAATGTTCTTGGTTGAGGTCTCTTTCTTGTTAGCTCCTAGCACGGGGGGTGGGTCTTCGGACTCACATGGTCAGGTGGAACGTGCTAAGCACCCCATTGGGTCCCCAGTCGAGGATTGAGAGGTGCAGATTAGTGCTGTTGCGGCAACTCCAGAGTTGTATTTGTCTTGGGAGCCAGTTATGATACTGTGTATTCATCTATTCTTTTGTATCATGGTATCTTGCACGTAAGGTTTCCATTTATGTTGGAAACACTTTTGTATCATTGTACCTCTTGAACATTGTACTGTAATGTAATGATTAATTCGGTGTGGATTTTGGCCGTGGCAATTGTTATTCAATGTGTTAAGTTGATTATGTATATGTTGTACTTACTCAAATGGTTTCTTATCATTGATTATCATGTATGTGTTATATTGGTTAATGTTTATTTTGTTATGGATTATATCTTTGGTTTTTATTCTTTATTGTCGTTGTGTGGATCTCAGTCTCATAATGACTCTTCGTGTACCCCAAGGGATGTATGTGTTAGTGAATCTACTTAAATGAAATTCATGTTATGACTTAATGTGTATTACATGTATGTTATGTTAATTTTTTTTTTAAAAATTGTGCTATAATTATTGTTTATTTGTCCTTTGGGGTTCGCACGACGGGGTGTTACATCATCTACCTAGCCACCAAAAATTTTATTCCCTAGACTAATTTTAAATTAAAATACAAACTTTCTAAGCAAGAACATGAGACTTACCAAACACTTATTGATTCCATACCTCCACAATTGCTTCACAAGATGGATGTGTGTTTCCTCAAACCTTTTGGAAATACTAGAAACAAATTCTTAGATAATCTCTTTCAAAGTTACAAGCCTTCCAAAGCATAATCTTGGTTTTCTTCATAGTTACATATGGTGGACCAACTTAATTCTTGTTGGCAGTTGCATTCCTCTTATTAGATGTAGCATAAAATATTTGAAGATGTGTAGCATTTTTTGTTTGAACCTAAGCTATCCCACTTTTCCTCTCATTTATTGTATCAAGGTCTCCCAATATGGACTCATCTTTCTCATATGATAATTCCCACTCCTAATTATCCATTATATGGCCAAATTGAGTCTCTTAAGAATCTTTTATGCTTTTTTCTCCAAGCTCAAGAAGCTTAGAACTAGATTCATGATTTCTTTAGGCCTTTTAGGACTACCCCTTTCTCTTGGAATATGGTTATACTTAGAGATTTTCCAAGCCTCCCTCACAATTATACTCAATTTTTGCACACTTTCAAGGTGAAACTTCTCTTTAATATATGGAAAAATAGAATGTTTCTCTCTTTAATCATAACACTACTAATAAAAAAAATTCATTGTATTATAAAGTGATAATTTTTCTAATTTTCTTTTGTATCTTTTAGGTACAAGAAATAAAAGTTGCACTTAAAGTTGTGCATCTCCAAGATTTGTTGAAAAATCAGGGTAATGCCCCTTGCACTATTGCTTAGGTTCCTCAAACTCCATATCCCCTCATGGGCATCAACATGGATGTTGAATCTCTTCCAAATGAAACAATCATGGAGATCATGGGTCTTGCTTATGTGGTCTTGTGCCTCAAAATACCAAGGACTTTTTTGTTCATGGAAGATGTCCCTAGCCTTCACAATTTTCATCTCCCCAATGGGACTCTAGTTGGTTGGACACTACAAATTTCCCCCATGTGTTGATCGCCATCTCACCTATTCACACTCGACTACCTCTTAAGGAAAATGTAGAAGATGCTACTCTCACTTGGTGAGAGCCAACTTATTATTCTACCCTCAATGATGTTTGGGACAAACTTTATGATCAAGATCCTCCTCCACCTAGTATAGCCATGACTACTTAATTGTACTTCTAGGCTAAGAACTGTTGTTTTATTCAGTTTTATTTCAAGGATAGCCCCCTTTTATTTTGGTTAGACTTATGGGTGTGCATTTTTACCACCCTCCTTTTTATTATGAATATTGCACTATTTCCTTTTTATAATGTCAAGTTAAATATGTTATATTTACAAAAAAAAAATAACAGCAACATTTTTCCCTTTTTTTTCTCATTGTCATATAAATCCAAGAGTGATATGTATATTTTACATTATTTTCTCTACAATTTTAAGAAATTTGAATTTTGTTCTAAGCATTGCTAGAGCTATTAAAGTGGACTTTTTATTATGGGAACTAACCATTTTTTTTGTTTTGTTTTTGCTAAGTTGCAACTGAGAATGCACCATTATATTAATTGAAAGATAACAATTTTACAAGCTTTACACTATAATTATCCCAACCAAACTCTGGCTTTAACAATCTAATTCTAATATAGTTTTCTCATGGGTCACTTCAAAACAAGCATTTTCTATCCTAAACTATATAATATTTTAACAAAAAAAAATCTTGTTATCCATGCTTTTTATTACTATTAAGCATTTTTAGATGTCAACCAGTCGAGTTCTCATAGCCATTCCAAATCATAGATTGGTTCTAGATTGTTAAAACACTTGAAAAATTAGAAGTCATTCCTCGTAAACATTCTATGTTGAATTAATGTATTGTTTTGAATGTTTCTAAGGTACCCACACCACCATTGTAGCCTCCTCCAACACTTGGGGAATGTTCTTAGGACATATCAACCCAACGCCATACCTCACCACCCAAACCACCTCATCCAAGCCCCCTAGATAAATCTTCTTGAAGACGATCTAAGCAAGGACCCAAATCATTTTCCTTGGCTCCCCCTAGTTGAGAAGGGATGTAATGAATTGAAAGGTGATACCAGTGTTGACTCGATATCTACTATCATCCACCAAGAATTTTTACCCCATAACCCACTTCACAACTCTCAAAGTGTTCCCATAATGTTTCTTCATCATCACCTTCAACCTTTGGTCCGTGATGTCATCGAGGAAATCTATTTGGTGATGCAGACATGTCAAGAAAAAAAGGATGTACATACTTAATAGAGCACAAAGAAAGTAAATTTCTACTTGAATTTCTTCCATCCAAATAGTTTGTGATGTTATAGGATGAGATTGAAACTCTCCCACGCCATGAATGGAAAGCATGACATGAAGGAAATAATTTCCTTAACTCGCACTCCATATCAATGATATCAATCTCACCCATTGAGAAGATTTTTTGCATTACCACCTCCATTCCTTTGTACTCTTGCTACAACTAGCATATACTTCATGTATTTATCCTATATGTCATTTTAAATACTCATACCATCCTCCTTTGAAGGGAATACCTCAGTCAACCATTCTTATGCTACCAAATAGATTTCACTATCCCTCAGTAGTCATGTTGGCCTAGCCATCTACTTCTATGTTTCCTTCCTTGTAAATATGGGAAATCCTAAACTCCTTGAAATAATTTAGAAGGAACAAACAATCTTATAGGAAGTTATTAAGATGTCAATTGTTTATTTGTTGTTTGAAAATCACATTTATTATGAGGAGGGAATCTCCCTTGATTGATATCTTATTTAACCCTAGTTTTACCCCTTCATTTAGGTCATGTCATAAGGCTCTCATCTTGTTGGTTATTTCTTAAGAACCAAACTGATCTCCAAAAATACCTATGGACTTTACCATTTCCAATAATCAGTACCCCAAAGGGATTAGCCAACAAATGGGTGGAAGCTGCATAACTTCTACTCCTACACTTTGGGCTCTGTAAAACCCGGGAGGGTTATCCCAATATGTATGCTCAGGAGCTTCACACAATTATAATCAAATACATTGTCAATAACAAATACTTCTCATAAAATTTCTCAAGATCCTAATACATTAAATAAGTTGGCAGCTTATTTATAAATGTTTTATACTTAGAGCATGGGAAGGTAGAACATCAACAAAAAGAAACTACAATGTTATCCATATAAAATTTTATAAATTAAAAATGATTAGCTGATGAATCAACAAAAAAATTGAACCATAAGTACTTTGCATGAACTATTGCCTCTATCCTAAGCACAGAGTCAATATCAACTTATATAACTAGATAATAATTCAACAATAGCAACGTACAGTCTCAAGAGATACTACATTACAAAATTACCCTATTACATTCATGACTAATACTACTTATCAGTATCCTAGCACCTGATTTTTATGAGTTAAAAATATCATCCAAGCATTTACATTAATTCATTGAATCAATAAGCATGAATGAAATCAAACATCTATTGATGAACAATGGAGACAAATAAAAGGAATCCTAGAGTACTTTCATTCATAACTCATAAAACGAGCACAAGGAGAGACAATAGCCATGAAATTGGTGTTTCTCTATATATATTTTGGTATACTGTTATCCAAATTACATACATGACAATGAGATAAAAAACTTAAGACCAAAAACTCAAAAATATGCTTAGTATTCTCCTTACAATTCATAGTGTTAATTGAAAAAACAACGAACCCCTACTTTCTGGCCCTAAATTCCTTCTTATAGAAATGAAGGATCAAAACAAGCCTTAGGCCAAAAAGTACACATGTCAAAACCCTATTGGACTACTACATCAAAGATTCTCTCATTCATTTACAATGTGATGCAGATCTAGGAGGATCACAACTCAAATCATCATTCACTTCACAAACAACACTTGATTCCACACAACCAACCTATTATTAAGGCATACAAATACTTGTAGATTCCTCAAAACAAATTTGACATCACCAAAACAATGGACTCAAACTCTATTTTTCTTGCCTTCACTCTTTCCTTCTTTCTCTCTTCCTTTTCCTCTCTTTTCATCTTCCTTTGTGAATCCTTAGCCTGCCAACATCTTCTCAAAAAATACATCTTCACAATAAATTCTCTCCTTGCTTCCACTTCACTTTTCCACACCTAGGAAATCAGGTTCATTCCTCAACCTACATAACACAACCACAAACACAAACACAAACACTTCCTCTACCTAGACCTTACTTGGCTTTGATACCAACTAATGCAGAGTTAGGAGGATCACAACTCAACTCATTATTCACTTCACAAAAAAAACTTGATGCAACACAACCAATCTATGATTAAGGTATACAACTACTTGTAGATTCCTCAAAACACATTTGACATCACCAAAATAATGGACTCAAACTCTATTCCCAACACAAACTCTCTTCAATGGAAATAAAATTCAAGGGTTCCAACCCACACCTAGGGATTTTCACCTTCACATGAACTTTCAGAGGCACCTAACAAGATAGCCATCCCTTACCAAACTCAAATTGATCACTCACCAACTCAAACATCACAAAACTGAAAAACAATAACTGTCCTAACAACAAATTAGGCCCTTTTAGACCCCATACACAATCAACCCCACAATTTCAAAGCCCATTTTACCTTGTAGATGCTCCAAACATGCTCAAATACATCTGACCAAATCAAATAAATCATCTCTTGTTCCCAGGCCATAACATTTTATCAAAGACCTATCTCAAACCTTCGATTCTTGACCCAAAATATAAATGTCTCCAAACTGTATTAATAGGACAGTCAACTAAACAATGGTTCAAACTCAAAGATTCATCAAACCCTAACTTCAAAAATTTTCTCCCAACCTTTTAACATCATATTCAATGTTCATTCCCATGAGGAAACCCAACTCACCGATCAGACATTCAAACTTTTACTATTCTCTTCCATGTAAAACACAGTCATAACCATTACAAGATACAAGCTTCAATTTTGATTTCTTTGTCAATACCCCAAATAAAAAGGAATCACGTACATCTTTACTCTATTCTCAAACACTTTCCTTCATGATAGATACTGAATTCAACAACAAACATAAAAAACTCATTGTGCACTAATTTTTTCCCAATTTTTTCCACAAAATACAACCTAGGGCATCAATAAAATAATAGCAAATCAAATATTCACATCTTGCAAACCTAGGATGTGAAAGAGTAGACAATATTGAACCTTCTTACAGGTTTTTAGCCAATTCCATTAGGTACAAAAGGAATAATGCAATTTTTCTTTCAACACTATTTACCCTCACAAGGGTTTTAGACCATTCTCATAAAATAAGCAATATCTCCCTCAAATTTTCATGAAATTGAATGAAATAAAAAGGAAAATACAATAGACATGCAACACTAACTTATCCAATGATTGAACCTTCAATATTAGGTTGTACATGGCCATACAGGAGAAAATAATCACGTTTTTATAGTATTTTCTGAGAAAAATAGAATTCCATTGATATTTTTCCATTACAAATCATATTCTCTCCAATGCCTCAACCTATGAGAGGCTTATTTATGCTTTGAAAACCAAAACTAACTCAAATCCAGCAACTACAACTAATTCTAACCTCCCTCTAACCACTTGACTTTTCATTTACTTAATTTTGCACTTTTGACAATGTTTACAATATGGAACAACTTTAAACATTATTTGGCAAATGACTTACAATATGAATCCCTAAGACTCAAACACCTCTGAAATGGTTTGATAAACCTTATTATAAGACCCAATACACAAAATAGAGAAACTATTTAAAAATGGCTTCATGGAGGCAAGAAATCAAATAGGTGCTCCTGCACTGCAATGCATTCCCAAGAGGTGGGAGACATGTGAGAAAATGAAAGTAGTCTTCATTCGTTGTTGGAGATCTATTCCAATTTTCAAAATTTGTACAACCGAATAGTTACCTCAAAACTTGTGCCAAAGCACACAAAGTGAAAGGAAGAAAAATCATGAAGGAAACAAAAAAGGATAAGACGAGAAAAAACCATGTCTGCAGCCTTGTCATCAATTCAACTTTGAAGAAGATGCACTATATTTATCCATACTTTAACAAAATCCTAATCTATACTAAATCCAAGCTATGTAGTGCATTCCCATCTATCCATTAATCATCATGGTTGCAGACTTCAAAATTTAAAATCACTAGCCCGCCACTCTTAATGCTAGACCCCCCACTCCTTCCAAGTACCTGCCTTTCCATGCTAGGAATTCTTCTTTAGTAGGCCAATCAAAATTGATTACTTCATCAACCCTTTATCTATAAGGTGCATTCTTGGTGACAATCTGGTTAGCTTCCTTATCAAATTCTAGTAGGACAATCTCAACATGAACTAACATATCCATATTTACCTTTAATGTCTCCATATCAAATTTCTAACAAATTTTCATAGCTTGATCTGAAATAACCTTATTTGCTTCATTTCTCCACTCCTATAGAGTCTTAATGCTACCATCATCCCTTAAAATGGATGGAAGAAGGCCATGATGAGATTCATGGAAGGATTTCACCAATTCCTTTATCTTGTTATCTAATGTCTCAATATTTCCTTTGTATCCCTCAATCTTATTTACAAGAACCGTAGTAGGCTTAAACTTTTCCAGTGGATTGGGATCCTACTTAACCCCAATTCCTATCAAAATCAATTCCTGCTTCCTAGGGATATAGACTTCCATAGTGGAATAGCTATTTCTTTGTCAATATCAAATATTATGATGGCATCAACCATGGATGAATAATTATAGTGAATACTATTCAATTTGTTATTCACTCTTTTGTTCAAATGCTCTAGCATTGTTGTGACAATCCTCATATTTCTCTTAAAAGCATCTTCATAATGACTATTACATTTTTCTTTGTATTCATTTAATTTCCTAAGCAATTCTTCCCTATTAATATCCCCTTCAGCTTGTGGCCCTTCTGATGTACTGGGTTCTACTATTGAAATGGGTACACTTCACATATTATATAGCACAATTTCCCATGAAGAGCTTACATCAGTAGTAAAATATGGGGATACATCCTCTTGTGCAGTGGTGGGAGATTCAACATCATTATGCTTGGGCTTTCTAGGTTGTAACCTTTGCAACACATCCTCCAATAATGCTACCTTTTTTTGTAATTACATATTATCCCTCTCAAGATCTCCATACTTAACCAACAAGTTATTCAATTATGTTTTGAGTTTATGTTTTTCAACAGTCACAGACTCCACAGTGGCCCTTGTGAACTGTGCAACATGAACTAACATATTTGTAGCTTCTAAGGCTGATGTTTCTGACACTCTTTTTATTATTAGGCCTCCACTGTAGTTAGGTGCAGGCTCAACAATGTCTGGCTTTCTTGTGCTTGGAGCTAAAGACCATATAGCCAAGGCTTCCCATTCCTCACTAAAAGCCGACCCCTATAGTGCAAGTGCAACTTCTTCTTATGTATCATAGAGAGGTCTGTCACATTTCTTGACTGTATCGAAAGCTATGGCTGAAGCTAGATCCCATTTTGGTAGCAACAAGATGCCACTAGTTCTCACCAATTCCCGACCCTCCTTTGCAGTCATATTTTGGAGTCTGGCTGTCATTTCATTTAATACCTTTTTTTTCTGAATGATAGCATCAGAAATTTTTGGATGAAGGATCCTTTCTATAGCCAGACTTTTTACATACTCATCTCTTTTAGCCCTGTATGCAAATTCCATAAAATCTTGAGTCTTTACAAATGAGTCATCATCCAAGAATTTGGCACATGCCTCAACCTGCATATCATCACTTCCATTGAGCCCTCTAAGATCAAATTTACTCAATCTTTTTCCCAATTGATTTGTTTCCCTTACTACATATGCAGTGGGCACTCCTTTCGGCATTTCCTATTTTGACACCTAAATATCATCATCGGAGCCTTCATCATCATAGTCCACTAAATTAGTGGCCTTAATATTTTTTCTTTTCAATGATGGCTCTCCAGGTGATATTTCACTAGGTGACGAATCAATATTCACAATTTCAAGCTCTACCAGTCTTGGTGGAGATGGGAGTGGTATTTGTGGCACAAGAGAAAGAGGCTTGTGCTCCCCTTGCTGAGTGGGAACACATGCTTCATCAAATTTCTTTGCCTTACTCTTTCTCCTTATAAAGAACTTTATTTTTGGTTCCTCTAAGGTTTCTGATGTAGACTCTTCTCCTATAGCAAGGATTTATCCTCCACTCTATTCTTATGCAATTGGAGCCTTCCCTTTATCTTTACTAATTACCCCTTTAGTTTCAAGGTGGCCTACTATTGAATCAAAATTCCTTGTTACATGCTCTGCCTTTTGTATTATATCGTCATCCTCTAGGAGGACCTTGAAATTAGATTCTTCCTACTTTATTTTCCTTTGAATCTTATTGAATGTGATCCACCTTGTTAACCTCTTTTCTTGTTCCAAAGTGTCTGATATATTTCTTATTACATCTTTTGGATACTGGAAAATGTGGACATATTTGTAACTCTTGTTTCTCTCATTCAACCAAGCCATAAAACCTTCAGGATCATATCTGACCCTCTCAACTGTCCTCTCCATACAATATATTTTGAGTATTTCAAGGATGTTATTCCAACCTCCTTTGGTCATTAAAAAATAAAAAAAATAAGTGTATGAAGGAAAGAAAGTTCCTTTTCCCTGATTCAACAAATGCTCATTTTCAACATTTCCTAGTTGGCATAGAACCTCAAGGAAACCAATTATTTTTGGTACAAACCTTGGCAACAAGTGAGGTGCTACTTTGGAACCATATGCTCTTAAGATAGTGTAATCAGGGTGTGAGATAACATCTCCCCAATTATGCTCAACTCCTATCTCAGGCCTTCTCTCCTTGGGTCTTAAGAAATCATGTACCTGACCTTAGCCAAGTCAGGGTGATTGTGTGTCTATCTTAGACCTTAGAAGGTCTTTCTTGTGTTTGGAATAGGTGAGTTAGTCATTAGGACTAAAGTCACCTTAGTTTAATCATTGTTGTTAATTTTTGCTTTTATTAGCCTTAGACAGCTTATGTTGGAATGTTGAGCTTTAAATGTGTTCTAAACACATCTTTATTGTTAGAAAGATGCCAAGAGGTAGTTAAGGGGTTGGTGGCTTGGAATCAAGGAGATTGAGGTCCTAAGATTTAGGATGATGGCAGAGTTGCAAGAGTTGTTGCAAAGTTGCATGACAACATTTGTTGGGTTGCATGTAACTTAGTTGTCTTGGATCCCCTAAAAGTTAGGAGTGTGGGATTGACCAACATCCCTTGAAACATGGAAAAGGCATCTATGTAAGTGTGGTGGCTCGAAGGAAAGCAGGGAGTCCATTGTAATCAAATTTTGTTTTATGTGAAGAGAGAAGGCTCTGCAATTTCTGTGTTCACCATGTGTTTTAAAGAAATAGTGATATCTAGTGAATTGTATATATTGTTTTGGCTTTAGATTTGTGTTTGCAGGGTAGTTTCAAGCACTTTCCATTATGTGATTGGGTTAATTTAAGCTAAATAGTGTTGTGAGTTCATAGTTTAAGGTCTAGAGGGTTTGTTGTTTCTGTTTTGAGTAGACAGTATTTTTATGGCTCCCCCATAAAATCTAACCACAGGATCTTCCTGAGATTGGATGGATATGACAGGGGATCCGATCATCTATAAATATTTATTAGTAGGAGTTATAGGGATTCGAGCATTTGCTTTCAAAACCAAACCCTAGGCGAGTTCTTACTACCCGGTTAGAGGTTTGGAAGTCAAAGATTGATGTGAACAGGCAGGGGAAAGAAGTACAGTACAGGAAAAGTACGGTTCCAGGTTGGATTTAGTCATATCTAGGTATGATAGAAGTATTGAAGTTTCAACCAATCCATTTGAAGTAGATTTGAATGAGTAATCAGTAAAACCCTAGGAATTAGGCCTATTAGCCCTGTTTACCCTAGATCATAGGCGACCACTGTAAGGAGGGCACATGGAGCTAAGATCCTGTGAATCATTTAAAGGTTCCAAAAAGGTATTGGAAAGTGCAATTTATTTGCTAGGTTGTTTAGAAATTTTGAGCAAGAAAAGGAAAAAGGTGACTGGTAAGGGCTACAAGCAATTAGGCCTCCTCAAAGCAAGATCTTGGAATCGGTAAGACAGTAGTTTGAAGGTCCTCAAAGATGGATCTAAATGGTTGTGAAATGCATGTTTTCAGTGTCTCTAACACCCCTGCAAGTAGTTCAAGGTTGAGAGTGAAGTTGGCACTTAGATCCTTCTAAGTGTAGGAGATAGTTTACAAATTCAAATGGTAACAAGTCCTCCAAGGTGAAGCACAAGGAGTGATACTCTTGTAGCAGAGTTGAACAAGGCTTAGCTAATAACCTAAGCCTAATCAGGACCTCGAAGCTTTCAGGTTCTTGGAGGAAGACAAAGAGGAGTCTTCCTAATTAGTTGGTGCAAGAAAACCTAGAAGAGCGCTTACACCATATTGGTATCAAAGCCAGGTTTGATCAGGCTTGTGATTGATGTTGCAACCCACTGAGTCAGTAGGAGAGAATACACCAGAGGAAGAAGGAACCATGGTGACTAATGCTGAGTTAGCAAAGAAGGTAGAAGAGCAAGAAGAGGACAACCGACTGCTAAGAGAAAGGTTGTCTAGGATGGAGAAGCTCTTGGGTGAAGTCCAAGAAACAACAGACAAAGTGAAGGATAAAATAGAACTGAAGGAAGAGCAGGAAGCAAAGGAAAAAGAAGAGGACTTGGATGAGGAAGCTCCAAAACCTAACCATGTCCTTGCTGAAGAACCCTTCTTGAAAGCACTGCAGGCCTTAAGTGGCAAAGCTTTGGAAGGAGTGCCACTATTCAGTGGACAAATGGACCCCGATTCAGTTGTAGACTGGATTGAAAGCATAGAGAATCACTTTGAATGTGATGGTATAATAGAGGCCCAAAAAGTAAAGGTGGCCAAGTCAAGGTTGAGAGGTGCAGCTCTCACATGGTGGAAATTTGTACAAGCTGAAAGAGAGAAAGAAGGCAAGGGTCCTATAGTTACATGGAGAGGCATGGTAACCAAAATAAGGCAGACCTATCTACCTGATGACTATGAAGTCCAGTTGCATAGGAGGAGACATAACCTCAGACAAAAAGATATGGATGTTCAAACATACACCGAGGAGTTCCAAAAGTTGTGCCTTAGATCAAAGGTGGTTGAAGATGAAAGAATCAAGCTAGCAAGGTATTTGAATGGGCTTAAATGGTCTATTCAAGAAGATATGAGCTTAGTGAACTTCAAAACCATCCGCCAATGCTATCAAATGGCCTTAAAGATAGAGGAGAAAGGCAAAAAGAAGCAAGAGAAGACCTCCAAAAGTAGGGGTAAAGGAAAAGACAGCAGAGGACAAAGAGGTGGCTATGGTGGAAGGAGTTCAAAACCAAGGGCCCAAGGAGAAGCCAGATACTCTGAGCAGAAAGAAGGAAGCTCTAGTAGAGGTGGTAGAGGAAGAGGCTTTAGCTCTAGAGGAAGGAGTGGTGGACAAGGAAGGGGTAGTTACTTTACCAACATGAAGTGTTACCACTGCAATCAAATGGGACACCCGGCCTATAGATGTCCAGAGAAAGGTGGTACCTCTCATGGAAATGACAAGAGAACTAACCTAGTTCATGATGAGACAGCTACAGCAGATAAACATCCTGAAGTACCATTGAATTCAGAGGAAGGTGAGAACCTCATGATGAGGAGAACTTTGATCAAGGAGCCGGTTAAAGAAGAACCAAGCCAAAGGAGGTCCCTGTTTAGGATAAAATGCAAGATGATGGGGAAAGTGTGTAGAGTCATCATTGACTCAGGATCTACTGACAATATTGTGTCAGAGGAGGTAGTCAGCAAGCTGAAGTTGACAAGGATACCCCACACCAATCCTTACAAGGTCACATGGCTCAATAAAGGCCAACATGTCTTGTTGAATGAACAAGCATGGGTGGAGTTTTCAATTGGAAGGTACAAAGACAAAGTCTTGTGTGATGTGCTACCTATGGATGCATGTCACTTGCTCCTAGGTAGACCATGGCAATTTGATCGCCAAGCTGTGCATGATGGAGCCAAGAACTCCTATACTTTCAAGAAAGATAAGGTAACATTTAGAATTCAGTCTTTGTTAGAAGATACAGAGGTGCAGACAGCAGGTCCTAAATTGCTCATGGTTGGTGAAAAAGAGTTCTTAGAAGCCTTGGAAGAAGGAGAAGGAGTTGGCTATGCAGTGATGCTAAGGCCAAGAGAGGTAAACAATGAGAAAGTAGCTGAAAAACTAGAGTTACCTAAGGAGATACAGAAAATGTTGTAGACCTATGAAGGCATTGTGAGTAGTGGACAACCAGCAACATTACCTCCTAAAAGAGCCATAAGTCATAGGATAAACTTGATACCAGGAGCTACCTTACCAAATAAAGCAGCTTACAAGATGACTCCTCAACAAAATGAGGAAATAGCTAAGCAAATTGAAGAACTCCTCAACCAAGGTCTCATTAGGAAAAGTATTAGTACATGTGCAGTACCCACTGTCTTAGCACCCAAAAAGGGAGGAGAATGGAGGCTTTGTATTGAATCTAGAGCAATAAACAAGATAACCATTAGGTATAGGTTCCCTATTCCTAGGATTGAAGACCTCATGGATTTTCTAGGTGAAGCTAGGTATTATACCAAGATAGATTGAAAGAGTGGTTATCACCAAATCAGAGTATATGAGGGAGATGAGTGGAAAACAGCCTTCAAAACCAATGAGGGTCTTTATGAGTGGCTAGTTATGCCATTTGGACTGTCTAATGCCCCCTCCACATTCATGAGACTCATGAATGAAATCCTTAAAGACTACATTGGCAAATTTGTAGTAGTGTATCTTGATGATATACTGATCTATAGCAAAACAAGAGAGGAGCGCCTCAAACAGATAGAATTAGTTTTCAAGAAGCTGCAAGAGGAGAAATTGAGGATCAATTTGGAAAAGTGTGAGTTCATCAAAACAAAGCTGGTGTACCTTGGATTTGTGTTATCACATGGCAACTTGAAAATGGATAGCAGCAAAGTGGAAGCCATCCTCAATTGGCCTACTCCAAAGACATCAACAGAGGTAAGAAGTTTTCATGGCCTTGCTCAATATTATAGGAAGTTCATAAGACAATTTAGTGCTATTTGTGCTCCTATGTTGGATACTATTAAAGGAGGAATGAAGACCAAGTTTGTATGGAATGAGCAAGCTAACAAAAGTTTTGAGTTGTTGAAAGAAAAGATAGCTACACAACCTATTTTGGTGTTACCAAGCTTTGAGAAGCTATTCACTATAGAATGTGATGCAAGCAATGTGGCTATTGGAGCTGTTCTCAATCAAGAGGGCAGACCGGTGGCTTTTCATTTAGAGAAGTTAAGTGAAGCTAAGAAGAAATATTCTTCTTATGACCTTGAGATGTATGCATTGGTCCAAGCTCTAAGGAAATGGAGGCACTATTTGCTTCCCAAGGAATTCATAGTGTATTCAGACAACCAAGCACTTAGTTTCCTGAATTCACAAGAGAAGTTGAGTCATAGACACATGAAATGGGTGGAGTACCTGCAAGCTTACACTTCAATATCAAGCACAAGAAAGGAGTTCTCAACAAGGTGGCAGATGCCTTGAGTAGAAGAGTCCTCACCATTCAAGAGATTCAGTTGAAGAGCATGGGAATAGATCATTTCAAGGATTTATATGCAGATGATGAAGATTTTGCAGACATTTATAAGGTATGTGCTGAGTACAAGAATCATTTTCATAGTAAATATGCTGAATATACTTTGCAAAGTGATCTTTTGTTTAAAGGAAATCAGCTATGTGTTCCTAGAGGCTCTATTAGAGAGAATATGATACAAGAAAAGCATAATGGTGCATTGAGTGGTCACTTTGGGATCACCAAGACTCAAGAACTTGTTCAAAGGTTCTACTATTGGCCAAGGATGAACCTATATGTTAGGAGATATGTGGAAAGTTGTATAGTGTGTCAAAAGGCCAAGGGTACTTCTTCAAATGCAGGCCTATACCAACCACTGCCTATTTCTACTAGGCCATGGGAATGCTTGAGTATGGATTTTGTAGTTGGGTTACCCAAGACAAAATAGGGAATGGACAGTGTTTATGTGGTTGTGGACAGATTCAGCAAGATGGCTCACTTTGTGCCATGTAAAAAAACCAATGATGCCAGTCAAATAGCTTCTCTCTTCTTCAAAGAGATAGTAAGGATACATGGATTACCAATCAGCATTGTATTAGACCGAGACACCAAGTTCATGAGCCATTTTTGGAAGACACTTTGGCAAAGATTAGGCACTAATTTATCCTTTGGATCTGCATACCATCCCCAAACTGATGGTCAGACCGAAGTTGTAAATAGAAGTCTTGGAAATCTATTAAGGTGCTTGACCAAGGAGTATGGTCAACAATGGGATTAGTTGATTGGGCAAGTTGAATATGCCTACAATGACACTGTAAATAGATCAATAGGGAAGAGTCCCTTTGAGATTGTCTATGGATTACATCCTAGAGGAGTCTATGAGCCGAGAGACTTAAAGGATGGAGTCAAGGGAAGTGGATATGCTGATGATTTTTCCTATGCAATGCAGGAGATTCATGATACAGTTAGAAAGACATTGGCAGAAAACACCAGGAAGCATAAGACCAAGGTGGATGAGCATAGAAGAGAAGTGCAGTTCAATGTTGGAGACTTGGTGATGGTGCATTTAAAGAAGTCTAGGTTTCCAAAAGGAGTTCCTCACAAGTTGCAGATGAAGAGGATAGGTCCCTGTCCTATCTTAGCAAAGTATGGCAACAATGCTTTTAGGGTGGAGCTACCGAAAGACAGTGGACTGTCCCCTGTTTTCAATATTGCAGACTTGGTTCATTATAAAGGACCACCACCAGACATGGATCAGAACCTCAATGAAGTCATCCAAGATGTGGGAGAACTCAAACTGCCTTCTACTACAGTCAAACAAGCTAACAGAATAATGGATACCAGGGTCTACAAGAAGACTAGAACCAAGGAATACAAAGAACATCTAATTAAAAGGCATGGCCAACCTGATGCTGATGCGGTGTGGATCAAGGAATCAGAGTTCAAGTAGTTGGGCATTGATCTCAACTTACTCAATCCAAGGATGGATTCAAATCTTTTGTTTTTGGGGAGGATGGTGCAGGAGCACCTAGGCTAACCTCCATTTTGGTTAATTGACAATTTTGGCTTGTACCCGACCTTAGCCAAGTCAGGGTGATTGTGTGTCTATCTTAGACCTTAGAAGGTCTTGCTTGTGTGTGGAATAGGTGAGTTAGTCATTAGGACTAAAGTCACCTTAGTTTAATCATTGTTGTTAATTTTTTCTTTTATTAGCCTTAGACAACTTATGTTGGAATGTTGAGCTTTAAATGTGTTCTAAACACATCTTTATTGTTAGAAAGATGCCAAGAGGTAGTTAAGGGGTTGGTGGCTCAGAATCAAGGAGATTGAGGTCCTAAGATTTAGGATGATGGCAGAGTTGCAAGAGTTGTTGCAAAGTTGCATGACAACATTTGTTAGGTTGCATGCAACTTAGTTGTCTTGGATCCCCTAAAAGTTAGGAGTGTGGGATCGACCAACATCCCTTGAAACATGGAAAAGGCATCTATGTAAGTGTGGTGGCTCGAAGGAAAGCAGGGAGTCCATTGTAATCAAATTTTGTTTTATGTGAAGAGAGAAGGCTCTGCAATTTCTGTGTTCACCGTGTGTTTTAAAGAAACAGTTATATCTAGTGAATTGTATATATTGTTTTGGCTTTAGATTTGTGTTTGCAGGGTAGTTTCAAGCACTTTCCATTCTATGATTGTGTTATTTTAAGCTAAATAGTGTTGTGAGTTCATAGTTTAAGGTCTAGAGGGTTTGTTGTTTCTGTTTTGAGTAGACAGTGTTTTCATGGCTCCCCCATAAAATCTAACCATGGGATCTTCTTGAGATTGGATGGATATGATAGGGGAGCCAATCATCTATAAATATTTAGCAGTAGGAGTTATAGGCAGTCGAGCATTTTCTTTCAAAACCAAACCCTAGGCGAGTTCTTACTACCCAGTTAGAGGTTTGGAAGTCAAAGATTGATGTGAATAGGCAGGGGAAAGAAGTACAGTACAGGAAAAGTACGGTTCCAGGTTGGATTTAGTCATATCTAGGTATGATAGAAGTATTGAAGTTTCAACCAATCCATTTGAAGTAGATTTGAATGAGTAATCAGTAAAACCCTAGGAATTAGGCCTATTAGCCCTGTTTACCCTAGATCATATGAGACCACTGTACAGAGGGCATTGGGAGCTAAGATCCTGTGAATCATTTAAAGGTTCCAAAAGGGTATTGGAAAGTGCAATTTATTTGCTAGATTGTTTAGAAAGTTTGAGCAAGAAAAGAAAAAAGGTGACTAGTAAGGGCTACAAGCAATTAGGCCTCCTCAAAGCAAGATCTTGGAATCGGTAAGACAACAGTTTGAAGGTCCTCAAAGATGGATCTAAATGGTTGTGAAATGCATATTTTCAGTATCTCTAACACCCCTACAAGTAGTTCAAGGTTGAGAGTGAAGTTGGCACGTAGATCCTTCTAAGTGTAGGAGATAGTTTACAAATTCAAATGGTGTCAAGTCCTCCAAGGTGAAGCACAAGGAGTGATACTCTTGTAGCAGAGTTGAACAAGGCTTAGTTAATAACCTAAGCCTAATCAGGACCTAGAAGCTTTCAGGTTCTTGGAGGAAGACAGAGAGGAGTCTTCCTAATTAGTTGGTGCAAGCAAACCTAGAAGAGCACTTACACCAGTTTCCTACTGAGATACCCATATTTCTATTCTTGAACCAACTATAAAACAATTCCCATCCAGTATAAGGTAATTTAGCATCCCTAATAGAACATCTTATGTTGAACAAACCCTCTACTATTTGAGGACCTCTGGGAATCAATTAGCCTTTAGGTTTGTCACTATTTGAGGGTGGTGATTGATCCATAAGGTCTTTATTTAGAGGCCTTTTGGGAGTGAAAGCTTCCCCTTTAGACGAAGATACTTTTACTTTAGGAGCCATAATGCAGGAAGCACTATAAGGCAGGGTTTTTCAGTTTAACTGAACAAGGCCTATGAATTTTGTGAGAGTTTGGAATGAATTATGAAAATGTAGAATTAAATAGGTCTTCTTTATGAACATCAAACCTTAAAAAGTTGAACCAAGAAAACCCTAACAAACTTAAGCTTTGAAAAATCACAACTTATCAATATGCTAGAAAGAAAGCAACAGTTGACTTACTAGTTTTCTCGCAAGTTGAAAACACTAGTTCCAAGGTTAGAAGATGTTGAGAAACCACAGCATGAGCTCCTTGAGTGTATTGAGTATAATTTTAATGTTGAATTATACCTTTAAGATAAACATAAAAAATTATGCAATTCCTTACTTCAGTAGCTCAATGTGCTTTCAATTATTAAGGCTCACTCGTGCGAACTAGAATGACTTGCTTTCCTTCGACTAAGTTTTGAATACCAATCGTTGATCTTTTTGGAGAGTTAATTGATTCATGATCCAGATTTGGCCAAAATATTATGAAAGATCTGACTGTGCACAACCGCAACACATATCAAATGACAGGAGGCCACATGGAAACACTTGCTTATAGTACACGAGCTCCACCTTCTCTTTGTCTTTATAGCCATGATCCACATGTCCTTTTCCTCTTTCCCCCATGAGCCATAACTCATGTGCAACATTCATCAATAGGGAGACAGGGAGAGGCTAATATTAGATCTCTAGGCCTCGTCATACACACTCCTTAACTAGCAGAAAATTTATCCTTCATGCGACATCTATGGCTTAGATTAAAAGATTTTTTAAGCATGTGCAATATATGCATATTAGTAATGCACATTTTACTTCCCATGCCCTATGTTGAGATTTTAGTTAAATATTTTACCACGTGTCTATGCTTCGATGTTCTTAGGATTACTCCATGGGGTAGACGCCTGCTTCCCTATTGGGAATCTTGCCAGAAGGATGGGCCCATACAGGATGGCAAGGATCGGTCAATATTAATCCACGTCACCCACTATCAACCATTTATTTAGTTAAAATTGAGCCATACTAACCCTTGGACCCATCATCAACAAAGACAAGTGGCAATCACCCAGTAGCCTATGTGATTATTTTAATAATCAAGAAAAGAAAATGGGCACATGGGGAATGGTCCAGATGAAACCACCTCATTTATCTCCCATCGTTGATCTTATTTAACGATAGAACTGCATGCTTTATCAAAGATGTCTAGCCCACCAATCGTCTTGGACACATGGCCTTCACTCGTGAACCCAAATGAATAAAAGAATGAGAGACAAAATAGAATGAGCATGCGGGCTACAGTCCAAATTTTCTGCATTGATCAAACAGTACTTAGGGGTTCTTACATCTACACATGTCAAAAATTGTTAATCCTAAAAGGGACCCGACTAGGTTGATGAAGCCACATCCGCGACATAAAAGACTTAAGACTTTTTAGTGGGAAATATTTAGGCCAACTTAGCAAGATTTAAAAAATAATGATCCAACAGGATCAATCGGTAAGATAGGACCAAAGCGTCGGTCACTCAATGGGTTTCGATGTCAATAGTTGTGACTTAAAGGATTGATGACCGACACAAGGAGTCAACCAAAAAAAACTTAGGTGAGGATATAGACTCAAGGGGTTTTTCAAATGAGACTTAGGTAAACCTAAAACCCCTTATACAGTAACAGGAGACAAAACCCACAATTCACTAAACTCATCAAGATTTTGGAAATGGAACACAAAAAACTTTAGGGGTTCCATCACATCTCAACTTAATTGTTTATCCCTATAGGCAAGAGGAAGCTAATTTCTACAATTGCCTCACCATTGTGGTCTTTGAAGATGTAACATGCCCCTGGTGGGCTCAATTTTCCCCTAGAGGCCCCATCAAAGTTTAGTTTAACCCAATCTACCTCAGGGGAGAACCATATTGTGTTTTCCCTAGTCATGGCTTTAGTCATAACACTAGTAGTCCCATTAATGGGGGCATTTTTTGTTGATTTAAGGGAATTTTTAATTGTGTGAATTGATAAGTTTATTTTATTTTTAATTATGCAAATTGAATATAATTTCAAATTTATTTATAATGTTTCACCTCTTCATGTGATCATTTTAATGTAGGAGATTCCTTTTTATTAGTTAACAATATTTTATCAATTAATATAGAGTTTCCCCATCCTTCCAATTAATCATCTTAATAGTATCCATAGCAAGATCCTTGAACATGTTTTTCATTTCTTTTCCCTCTAGATTGTTCTTATCTTCTTGCAAATTCAAGCTACTAAAAATATTTTTCTTTTGTAATACCAAAATTTTACTTACCACATTATCTAAATACTCTACACTAAAATTTAGAGGTTTTAATTTTGTTAAAGGGTTTAATAGATTCTAAATCCATCATTAACTATTATTTTTAGTTTAGATAAATTATGTTCTAGATAAGGTGCACAAGCCAAAAATTTGAATGGTGATGAACCCTTGGATATTACATATTATTCAATATAGTTTACTAATATTTGTAGAATCCTAGTTTCTTATTTTAGATTCTTTGAGTTTCTCAAGGGTATATTATTTGTGGAGTGGTACAATTATCCCATGCTCATCTATGTACAAAATCATACTGAATTCCATAGAATTAATGGGTTTAGATATATAAACCCTTTGGCATGCTCATTGATGCTCAATTATTCTAATGGTGGCTTCTCCTTATTTTATTCCTCTTTAAAAATATCAACATCCCCTCTAGTGCAATCTAGCTCCTCTTCCCTATTTTAATACTCCTAATTTCTTCTCTAGCAACAACACCTCTAGTGCAATCTAATTCACCTTCTCTATCTTCTTGTATAATTTTTTTATATTTTTTTTTCTCCTAAATCTATTTCAATCTCTTTTCTTCCATATTGAAATCCATTACTACCTTAATCTTTATCTTGTCTCTCTTTCCTTCATTTTACCTCTATTTACCATGAGTTTTTTTAATTTGGTATTCCATTAATCCTTTTATCCATATCTAATGGTTCATCCTCATCTTTATTCTATAATTTGTATCTCTTTAGAGATCCCTCCAAGATTCTCTATTTCCGATTGACATCCCCTAGGTGCCTAACCCCTTCTCACAAAGCTAGAACTTGGACATTTCTATCACAAACACATAAATATGTTTCCTCCTTTTCTACAGTCCTCTTTTACTAACTCATTTACCACCACAAAAAAAAATATTTCTATTGATTTGACCTTTCCTTTATTACTTTACCAAGGTCCCAAAAATAAAACCAAGATGTTGTCAACAATGAATACAAAACAAGGATCTAAGTGTAAGTTACTTGAGTGTTTTATTTATACCTCAAACTAAGTGATAATAGAACTTGATCAAGTATTATATGTACTGAGTCACTGAGGGTTATAATAGGGATTAATAATTAAAGCTGATAATATACAATTACTAATATGTGTATCATATATCATAACATATTATATAGAGTCAAGCCAACTTGTGGTATTCTATATTTATCGTATAATGTTGATATGTGTATTGTTCATATATTACATCTCATATTCAACCCTATATATTTCTCTATCTATCGTACATCACTTCATATCATATCATATATTTTTATATTTCTTCTATTCTCTTATATATATATATCCTCCTCACCCCCCTCCTTAAATTATACATCTTTTGATCTTACACTTATACCTAAGTATAAGCTTGAAGTGTGTCTTCTATGCATATTGCATCCTTTGGATTAGTTGGTGGTTGGATAAGTTTGTTATATTTTATTTGTAGTGGATGAGGAAAGTTGCAAAGTTAGATCTATCCTACCAACACACACAAGCATTTACATTTATTATATCAAGACCAAATAAATTTCTAAGGTAACTTCTCTGAATTGCAATAAGAGGCCTTAGAAGGAGCCTACCGAGAGATGAAGTAAATGTGTGTTCTTGAGAAGACTTTCAATTAAATCTATAATTATTAATAATAAAAAGTGACTTTGTTATCCAATGGGATATTTTTTGTATTTTCTCAATGGTGTGTTACCACAAAGAGGACAAAGAAGCATGACACGTTGGACGAATACCCATGAATCTAAAAAATAAAATTGTGTTTAATCCACTTTTGTGCTTTTAGGTTTGAATCCAAGCTAGAAGAGGTAATAAATATTTCCTATAACACAACGTATTACATGTCACTTAATTATGTTGGGATAAGGTGTTACAACCTTGCATTCCCAATGCTCAATTTAAATAATATTTTATGTATTTTTTCTTCATGTAAGAGAGTTGGTATCCCATTTGGAGGTTACATAGAATTCATATTTAGTGGAGTTTTCCCTCGCATGAGGAGGTGTGCATCCCACATTGAGATGGAATCCATTGGACATGTGTCAATATATTGTGGTGTATGTAATGTCAACATGTTGGGAGTTACATATTACAAATTTTTATTACTTGTAAGAACACGTAAGAGGGACGTTAAATTAGAATCTTAACTAGCATTATGGAAAGGTCAATTCGACACTTGTTACTAAGCATCTTTAAATGGGTTGAATGACGATGAATTAGGGCACCCAATTTTGGGCAGTCAAATATAATGGGTTATGACAATATAAGAGTGTACAAGGAATATGCTAAAAAGAGATAGGAGGAACAAGGCCAAAGAGGGGTGTTGGAATTTGGACCCATGTTTTGGGTACCATACCTCTTATGGTTTTGCAAATGGTTTTCAATTTGAACCTTGCCTATTTATTGGTGGTTGGAGATGTAGTTTGTATGGTTAATTTTGTAGGTATCATTATTCTATCTAAATCATTCCAAAGTTTTATGTTGATGATACTCCTATAAGTTGTGTATGCTTGATTTTATTGTAACCATAGTTATTGCTAAATAATATATGTGCTTATGCTTTTGGAGTGTGGGGATTTTCTTAAGAAAGGGCTTCCCCATGTAAACCCTTAAGTTGTATATATTTTTATAAGTGTTTCTCTTTTCTATAATTGCAAAGATCTTAAATTTGCATAATAAGCACCTCTATGGTTAGTTTAGGAAAAAAATAAATGTATATAATGGTTTCTTTCAAATTATACTACAACTTGAAGCTAATAAGTAAGTTTTAAGACACATCAAATATTTTTTGTATCCTTTTCATCCTCAATCAAAGTGAGGAAAGAATCATTATAAAATGGCCTTTGAGAAGTTATTGTGAGCTATTGCAAAGAAGGGAAATCCCATCAACCAACTTCTAAGAAATAAAATTTTCTAGGATATTGCCAAACCTTTCAATGAAAAGAGCAGAAAGCATTAGAGCCAAGGGATGTCCTTGTCTAATAGAAGTAAAAGGCCCAAATTTCTTTGATTTGGTGTCATTTATAGTCAAAAAAGAAAAAGAATCATCAAAAACATTTGCATAGACTAGAGAAAGCTAGCATCAAAGCCAAGTTATTGGAGCATAACATGAATGAAAGTCCATTCAATCCTATCATATTCTTTCTCAAAGTCAATCTTGAGGAATAGAGCTTGTTGGTTTGAGTTCTTTTTCCATTCCATACCTTCTTAGGCTATAACTATATTGTCTAAAATGAATATGCTTTTGATAAACTCTGTCTAGTTAGGTTAAGAAAAAAGTAGACGTAGATTGTGGATGTAAAACAGAAAGACTGGAAATAATCTTGTAGAAGACATTAAGCAAGGTGATAGATCTCCAATTGTAGATTGATTCAAGATCATCTAGATCTTAGGTATGAATTTAATATTTCCTTTGTTGATAGTCCTACCCAAATCTTTTAAGTTCCACATAAACCTAAAGCAAGTCATATCTAACAATGTTTCAAAGCAATTTGTAAAAATTGCAAGAAAATTCATCACAACTTGATTCTTTGTCATTGTCTAATACTTAGATTGTAAGGCATTGCTTCTAGATTATTCCATAAAGATCATTCAAGAAAAATAAATAGTCACAACTCACTCATTAAGTGTCAAATAGAGAACAAGACATTACTTTTATACCAAAGAAAACTCTTGAACTTTATATAACACTCATAACATTCATCTTTCATATCAACATAACCAAAGTCGACATCAAGCACCTCTTCAATGTCAATCATTGAGATGTCCTCATTAAACACATTATAACATTCTCTATTCCCATGATTTTACATTCCATATTACTCATTTTATGAGTCACTATAACAATCCTATTAACACTACAGACTTATGGAGAAGCAATAACCATATGCGTTGTCATGCATTTTGTGCCACAATATCACAAGTACTATAGCTTTACTACTTGTGATCATAATCGTTTTCTAGACAATTAGGTAACTTGTCAATTATTTATATTATTTCATTTTTTTCACCCATTTAAATATTTTTTTCTATGTTAATTCAAAATTTTAACTTTTAACCAGCAACATCTTTTTCTTTTTATTCTTCACCGTCATATAAATCCAAGAGCAATATAGGTATATTTTACATTGTTTTTTCTACAATTTTAATATATACGAATTTTGTTCTAACCATTGCTAGAAATTATAAAAGTAACTTTTTAATTATGTGAAATAACTATTGATATTTTTTTGTTTTTAGGAATGTAAATTGATTTATTTTTAATGTTTTAGACTATATAACTTGTATGTTTCATATTATATTTATTGATGATATTTTATATTGTTATTAATGTAGTTTATCAATGATATTTTGCAATGGTATTTGGTTTCTAATTATGTATTATACGATGCATATTTTTATGACTTTATATGTTTGGACTATTAGAATATTTTAGCTTCATTATTTTTATTATATATGTTGATTATTAGTGATTTCTATATCCTTATATCTACGTCATATTAGCTGCAGATGAATTCTAATTAAATATGTTGATTTCATGTTATTTCATTGAATATTATATCGCATTGAGTGTTTTATGTTATGTTTCGACTATACTTATATAATGTGGGTATGCCTAATATTTCACCTAAATGCACAAACACAAATTTCTCAAATGGTAGTTTATTGAAGATGGTTATCATGGGTAAAACTTATTTTCTTAACTTCTATCTTACTTAATTTGAATTATAAGATGAGTATTGTGAATCTTTATAAAATCTATATCCAAATTTATGAAAATTTTGAGATCTATGTATTGTGATTAAATCTATAAAGTGAGTGACTCCTTTGAGTATATTTATTTTACTTTGTTGCATTGCATTGCATTTATAATTCATTTTCAAATGTATTTTTGTCATCTTTGTGAAATATTGAATGTACTTTGAATTGAAAATATAATAAATTATGTCTAAGTGAAAAAAATCTTATGCATTATTCTATTTCATCTGAAAAGTTCAATAAAAACAATTTTAAAATTCATAAGAAAAGAATATGTTGAAATTCAAATTTATATGTAAAAATAATATAAAAACATTAATAAATTGTTATTTGAAATAAAGTAGTTTCTTTTGAATATATATTAATGAAAATATCTCTTTTAAAATATCTATTTTTGAAATGACAATTCTAAATGGGTTTAGAAATTTCGACCAAAAGAAAAAGGAAATGAATTTTTAAAATCACTTTTACATTAGTGGGAAGCATCTTTTTTCTCCTTTCAAAAGAAGATATTTATAGATTTACTTGAGCTTGGAATTTCTTTGGAAAGGAGATATTTATATATTTACTTGACCTTGGATTTTCTTGTGTTCATGATTCAAAGAAGTTCAATGATGCACTTGCTTCTTAAAGAAAATTTTATCCATTATTTACCTCATTAATTAAAAGCTTTTCTCCTTGTCTGTTTATGTATTTGAAATTATTTTTCATTTTTCATGTCTAAAATAGATAAATGCATTGTAGTGTCATAAATTGCCACCCTTGACAATTTTGTACTATCTTGACACCCTATTTTATCTACAACATTAATTATAATAATAATTTACTCATTTTGGAACTAGCTTAATAAAATATATTTAAATCCCCAACATCCTGACAAATTTGAGTAAAGAGCATGCAATCAAGGGTGTGGGGTGCCCTTGACCTTAATGGGGTCCTAATTCAAATTTGAATTTTGGTGTCAGTCTTTGAAGAATTAAAAAGATCCTAGGTTGGCCTATATTTAAAAATATTAATCAGGATGCATTATAAACAAGTTTTTCTTCTCATTTGAACATCTAAGCACTATTATGAAATGTCATTCAATTATTATAGAGAAGAATTGAGTTATCATGTCCATGTTATCTACAAAAAGCTATTATGTTTTGTAGACTAACCTTTTATAGGTCTATCAAGAAATCAAGGCTTCCATCAATCAACCTTTGTGGTAGCTTATGGTGTGACATCACTTCATCAAGGATTTCATACCGAAGGTAATATTATCAATTATTATTTATCATTTCAATCAATTATTGTTTTGGTCTTTGCTTGACCTAGGGTATGCCATCTTGATCATCATCATTTACTGTACATGGAGGTAGAAATACTAAAATGGGGTTTGACTTAGAGACGTCCCTATACAACATAACCTTTCCCCCTCTTTTCATGTGTGCAAGTCATATTTGGAGGTTTCATAAACTAATAGTCAAAGGAAGCACAAAAAAAACCGAAACCCTACATTTTAGATATTTCAAATCCCAAAAGGAAGCATCTCAGGTCTAGGGAACCCAATGCCCCTATCCCTAAAATTCAACCTTGGCTAAGTTTAGTAACACATTCCTCTTTATCACCATTTCTAAAATATAGGTTTATTTGTTAGTTTATGTTTTCATTTGCGTGGTAGAATACATTTTTAGACCTATGGTTTTATGTCCAATAGGCTTGTTAAAACACATGACAAAATTCATCTTCTTTATAACACAAGAGAACACAAACCCTAAGACACCGGCTCTCCCTTATGATAGCAAGCTAATCGTCAACCCTAGTTGGTTTTGTGTCCCAATGTAAAGCTAAGTGAAAAGGATTTAATCCTAATTGGATCTAGGATCACTTTTCCTACTTCACATTTTGGTGAACCTGATATATATCCTACACTTACAAATTTCTAATTTTTGGTAGAATGAATTTAAAAAATTAATTCAAAAACCTAGGTACTTGAAGGTCATTTTATAGATTTATGTTTGTTTCATTGTCAAAATTAGGCATTTACAATATTTTATTCATTAAGCATTAAAGATCATGGCGATTAAAATTTAGAGAAAAGTTGTAATATAATTTAAAGTTAATTTCATATCTAATTAGGGCTTAGATTTAAGTTATTTCATTAATAAATTTGAATACAATCCTAGCTTTCTTTCATTTGTCAAAATTGCATGCATATTTTCATGAAAAGCATTGAAAAAGTGAAGAATTACATAATGGTTTCATTTCAAAAGATAAAAATGTGTTACTTTTCAACATTTTTTCAGGAAAAAAATAGTCAATTAAAATATTTTAAAATTTGAAAATTATAATTTAGATATTTTATTTCTATAAAAATACAAAATTTTATTCATGTGTGTGTTTCACATAGGGAAAATTAGGTTTTCATGCATTTCAAGAAATATTTTTTTCTCTCAGACCTAAACCTATGCAATCTAAGACCCCCAAACATTGTAGTTGGTTTCTACATTTTGAAATTATTAAAATCTTGCCTCTCTAGTCTAGGGTTTCTAGCACCCCTACCCAGTCAATTTGACATCAAATTTCCTATTTGAAACAATGTATGTGGTCTTCGTTCAAATCCAAATTTTTTTTTAAGTCATCCCTACAACTATTTGATTCTATTATGTATTAATAGTTTGATCCAAGGAACATAGAAAAATGTTTTCCTTGTAAAAATCTTATTTTTCATAATTAATGTCTTACTTTTAACCTTTGTTAAGCAATTTCAAGAAATTTTCTTACAAGCATGTGAAAATGAGTTTCTCTCTCATCTTATGTTATTTCTCTTTTATCCCTCTTTTAATGTCTCTCCTACTTGTGAGGGTATCTTTTTGCAATAGGATGAAATAATTGATAGTCAATAGAATCATGTTCATCCCTCTCCTAATATCTCTCCTATTTATGAGGATATCTTGGTGCAAGAGGATGCAATCATTGATAATCATGATAATCATGCTTGTCCCTCTCTCAATCTCTCCTACTTAGGAGGATATCTTGGCACAATAGGATGTAATCATTGATACATTTCCTTCTTCAAATATTAGTAATATGGCATACATAGATGAAGATTCAAAGTTGACATTAGATCTGTTGAATGCACAAGACAACTAAGAGGGGGGTGAATCAATTATACCTTAAAACTTCAAAAACACTCACAAACATTTAGGTCCTTGTTCGTTCAATTTACCCTTAATCTATTATAATGAGTTAACATGAAAGGAAAATAATAAAAATTGAAAGAAATCAACACCATGCACAAAGAACACTAGATTTACATGGAAAACCCAAGATGGAAAAAACCATGGTGAGGATTAGCTCACTATATAAAGTAATATCAATGCCAAATACAATAGGGATCACTTTTGAAGGGATCACTATCAGAGGGCTCACTACCAGAGGGCTCACTACCCAAAGAAAGAAAGGCTCACTTCTAGAATAGAAAAGAAGATAAATAACAATGCTACATAGGGTAAGTGCACCAAGATGGTTCCCAAAAAGGGGGCTTAACTGGCCACTTTTTTTCTAAAATCAAGAAATACTGACCTTGGACATGAAATTGAGGATAGCAACACTCAAAATGTTGAGATGGAACATAAACAAGGATTGAAGTGCTCCGGGGCTTAAACGGGTTCAAAAGAGGATGTACACAAATTGCTGTTGTTTTTGTTAGAAAAACATAACATAACAACTCTTCTACGACCCTAGCATTGTGAACTTTTTTGCAATATTTTTAAAATTGCTACAGTCAGAAGTTAGCTAATAGTATCTAGTTGATGCATGATTTTTCTGATAATTTTTTAATGAATATTTGAATTTTTACTAATTTTCTAATTGGGCACTTCCTAAAAAGCAAAATTTTGGTCATGCCCCCCCTACAAATTTTGGAAAGTAATAGATTTTTTTATTTTTTTATTTTAAAATTTTGTGAATGGAGTCTAGTTTCTAAAAATGTAATTTATTTGAAATTTTGATGAACGGTTAATTTATAACGAAAAAACACCAAACACTACTTTTTGACAAAAACAAACATACAAACAAAAGAAATTATGGATGAAAGGCTTAACATTGTTAGCAAGTGAAAAAAATTACATCGTTGGAAAGCTAAGAGAGAAGCTAACAATACCCATGTGTTCAATTTTGTCGATATTGAACCAGATGTA
>VDFB02015677.1:0-25873 GCA_007258455.2 Sequoia sempervirens | reverse complement strand
ATTGTCAAGTGGCATTCCATCAATGTGACATCAGATTTTGAGGTATTTTTTCAAACAATTCACTTTGTCTATGTTATTGCTTACTATTATGCTTTGGTAGATTTTTTTCCAAGCATCCATAGCTTGGTTTGAAAGCACTTGTTTTAGGGCTTTTACCTTATAGCATGAAGGTGTTGAACTGCTTGATAAAATTCTTTGGTAGACATGTATGAAAAATGTGGCAGCATAGAAAAGGTAGTGAACTATTTGAAAAAATGCTTCAAAAAAATGTGGTCTCATGGTGATGGAATGCCATAACTAATGCCATGACAAGCAAATTTCTATGGATTGTCATGGCATTCCATCACCATGAGACCACATTTCTTTGAGGCATTTTTTGAAACAGCTTCTCAACGCCTTGCCCGTTATTGCTTACCATTATGCTTTTGATAGGATCTTTCCAAGCATCCAACTTGTTCAAAAGCACCTGTTTTAGGCTTTTAGCCATAGTAGCAAGGCAGTGAACTGTTTGATAAAATGCTTTGGTAGACATGTATGAAAAATGTGGTAGCATCGACAACTGTCACCATCTGATATTTATGCAGGTTGTAGTATGTTTTGTGCAATGTAATCAGCGATATGAATATAACCAACAAAAATCTATTTTCTATAATTCATGGATTGAACTCTGTATTTTATTTGCTCTCAATGTCTGTATGCTATGGAAATGCCATTACATTTTAAAAAAAAGTAGTTTCTTACTATTTTTCTTCAATTTTTTATGTTTTTTTGTAAATCTACCAAAAAACCCTAGTTTTTCTACCAAAAAACAATATTTTGAAAAAAATCAACTAAAAATAAACAAATCTAATTGAAAATTTGATAAAAAATTAAAAACTTTACCTGATAGAGATGGACTCCAAATCGGATATCGGATTTCGCTCTACACTATGCGCCCGCCGCCGATGAGCCGAAAACAAATATGAATGAGTTTTGGTCGCGGGTTTTTTTTTATATATACAGTTCAAAAAAATCGGATATCCGATTCCTAAAAGCAAGTTGCCTTTTGCTTCGGTCGGAATGAGATTTATTTATATTTAACAAAATCGGATATCCGATCCAAATCGGATATCCGATTCCTAAAACTAAGTTTTCCCTCTGCCTCGGTAGTCACCCCAGCTCCAAAAAGTCAACTCACCATTTTCGCGTTTTTGAGTCATAGAAACACGTATTTTTTTCTCCATTGCCACTTTTTGGCATACCATGATCCTGCACATGCCCGTTGAACTCATGTTAAGTGTTGAAGATTTTTTTCTTAGAGTAGGAGTTTTTGATTTAGTGGTAGCTAAAAGATTGGGACTTTGTTTAAGATGAATTTTGAATATCATGTAACTCTACCAATGTAAGTTACAAAAATAAAAATTCATATATGTTGTGGCACCAAATTTGGGTCACATAAGTGAAAAAGGTCATATGACCATTATTAATAAAAAATGGTTGACAAATTTTTAGATTATTCTATTGGTAAAAATAATTTCTTTGAGCATTGTGTTTGGTAAACCAAACACATCTTCATTTCTTTTGGAGGCTATAGGGAAAAGATATTATTGGAAATAATTCATTTGTACATGTTTGATCCAATGGTTGTGGGTTCTATAAAAAGTGTGATATTATGTTACATTTGTTAATGATGCATCTAGATACACAGATTTATTTTATGTATGCTAAATCTAAAATTTTCACATAGTGTAGGGAATTTAAGGATTTCATTGAAAATAAGATCTATTATGAAATACAATTGTTAATATTTGACAATGTGGTGAATATTTCTCCAGTGAATTTGATGAGTTTTGTAAGTATATATATTGTTTGGTAAAATGCTACACCATTCACATCCAACAAAATGGGGTTGTAGAAAAAATAAACTTAACCTTAATAGAAAGGGCCATAATTATGTTGAGAGGTGCACATTTGGATTGGTGTTTTTTGGAAAAGCTTTGTAAGTACTACTTATTTGAATATTTTTTTTTTCTTGTTTAAAAGTGTGGATAAGTAAGAAGCCTTTTATTTCACATTTAAGAGTCTTTGGTTGTTAGGCTTATATTAAAGTGATTTAAATTGGTTCCACAAAATCATAAATGCATTTTCATGGGTTAAATGAGAATGTAAAAGGTTATAAGTTTTGGAATCCTCTAATTTAGAAAAATCATTTATTTTAGAGATATATTTTTTCAGGACTACAGAGATTTTTTAGGTCCAAAATAACAAAGGAAAGAGATGGGGAAAATAATGCATTTTGAGATTAAAGTTGAGAAGTAGGGAGATGCACATGTGGAAGAAAAAATGATAGATTAGAGGATGAAGAGGAAGAAGAGGATTTAGATGAGAGTTTTGATAGGGATGTGTAGAATGAACATAAAAAGAATAGAAAGAGCCCCTTACTCCTCCCTTGAGGAGGTCCATGAGAGAGTTTTTATAAGCTTTCTTGAGAAAAGAAAGCCCATTGGTTGCAAATGGGAGTATAAGAAGAAAATCTATGCATATTGATGGTTAGAGTATTACAAGGCTAGACTAGTGGCCAAGGGCTAATCCTAGAGTGAGGGATTCAATTTTGGTGAAACTTTCTCTCATGATGCTAAGTTAACTTCTATTAGACTTCTATCATCTATTGTTGTAGGTTGTGATTTTGAGATTAAAAAATAATAATTTTAAGATTGATTTTAGCATGGGGATCATGAGGAAGGAATTTATATGTGACAAATTTATGGTTTTTTTTTGTGAAGGGGAAGGACCACTTGGTTTTCAAGTTAAACAGTTATTGTATGGTATGAAGTAATTAACTAGGATGTGGTACTAGAAGGGTGATGCTTTCATCTAATTGATTTTGGATTTTTTAGGAGTGAGGAGAATCATTGTGTTTATGTTAAAGTTATCGATGATTGAATTTTAATCATTGTCTTGTATATGGATGATATGTTGTTTATTGGTAATAGAAAGGTGATGATTAGGGAGATAAAAACTAAGCTTTGTAGCACATTTTATATGAATGATTTGGCTACATTATTGGGATGGAGATCAAAATGGATTTGGATGAACATAAAATTTTGGTTGAGTTAGAGTAATTATGTTTCTATCATAGCCCGAACAGGTAGTATAGTTGGCTTGGGCAATGGGTTTTCTCCCCATTGGTCTCAGGTTCGACTCCTCTCCCGGGTTTAAGAGGTGGGACTTCTTGCAAGCGGGGGATCTCACCCGCAGGGGACTATTCTCGCCCTAGCTCACCTCAGGTACCCAAGGTAAGGGTTGTTGGGCTGCTGGGGCACCCCTATAGTATCAAAAAAATAATGTTTCTATCATTTTGTAGTGGTTTACTACGCATGATTGCAAACTAGTGAGTATTCCATTCCTATTGTCATTAAGCTTACTTTAGATATATGTGTCTTAAATCATATAACAATTTTGAGGATATGTCTAATATGCCTTATGCTAGTGCTATTGGTAGCTTGATTGATGAAATTATTTGCACTAGACTAGATATTTCCTAAGAAGTGAGAGTTTTGTTCAAGTTTATGTATAACCTTATTAAGCAACATTAAACTTATGTTAAGAGAGTTTTTAGATATTTTCATAAGATCTATGATTATTATTTGTATTATTATGTCACAGGTGATGTGGATAAGTCATTGAACATACATAAATTTGTGGATGCAGATTGAGTAGGTGAATTAGATAGTCAAAGGTCCACTAGTGGCTCTATGCTTTCTCTATTTGATAGTGTAGTTATTTTAATAAGATGAATCCCAAAATTTCTTTTTCAACTATTGAAGTAGAGTATATAGTTGCTACACATGATTCTAGGATATGTTTTGGTTATAGAGACTTTGCATATACATTTATTTTAATTACAAGGTTATTATAATTGGTTACATGATAGTCAAAGCTCTATTTGTTTGGATAGGAATTCCATATATCATGCTCCTAATAAAAATGTTAATGATTAGTATCACTTTGTGTGATAGATGGTAGATAATGTTAATTTCTTGTTATAAAAGGTTGAAACTTGAAATAATGTTTTAAATTCCCTTACAAAGCTAGTGATGATCATGGATAAGTTCTCTTGGTGTAAGAAGGCCATGATCCTTGGATCTTGAACTTAATTTCATTTATGCTTCCTTTGAATGTATTTAGAATATATAATTCAAGTGGGAGAATGTCAGGATTAAAACACTATTTACCTTGCAATCTTATGTCTATGTTATGTAACCCCAACACTCTTGGAATACATGTATTTGGAGAAATATTTTGCATTTATATTCTCATAATAATTTTGATATTAATTTTCATATGCATTGATAATGATGGTGGAGTAAAATGGCTGCCACTAAATTTGACTTTGGACTCATTTAAGGAATTTTCTCCTTCATAGGTGTTAGAGGAAGAAGTGAATAACCTTGTCATAATGGATGTGACCCACATGTGTTAGTGAACTCCAAAATTGATAGCTAGACTTGAGGATGTGGGCTATTAGGGAGTTATGGGTCAAAGTTTTCAATTATATATATATATATATATATATATATATATATATATATATATATATATAAATTTATGGAATCATTGATTGAGCCCATGCGATGTCTATGTGAATTCATTGATGTGCTTATTGTTCTTATAATATTCTTTGCAAGGTGGTTGTGGGGTTTCTTGCATGATACCATTGTTTTGGCTTATCTCTTTGCCTATTTATTGGAGGTGCAAGATAGTGGTTTATATCATTATTTTATAGGTACACATGTGTTTCTAGAATTATATCAAAGTGAAAAGTGTATTTTGTTCATATTATATCATGTACATTATAAAATAACACATACTTGTCCTCTTTATCTAGTGGAGATTTTACTAAAATAGTTTATCCATAAATCTTTTTCCACTATGATTTGCTGACAAAGATGGAGAAATTAAGACACAATGGAGATTGAATAAAAATTCAGATCATGAAAATATGTCTTTGCTTTCCAAGATAAAACCTAAGAACTTCAAAGAAGCAAGTGAAGACCAATTTTGGATAGGGGCCATGGAAGAGGAATTTAATCAAATAGAAAAAATGAAACTTGGGAGCTTGTCCCAAGAACTAAAGACAAAACTATAATTGGAACTAAGTGGGTCTTCAGGAATAAGGTGAGTGAAGATGGTCAAGTAGTAAGGAACAAGGCAAGGTTAGTATGCAAAGGATATGAGCAAGTAGAAGGTATTGAATTTGAAGAAACCTTTGGACATTTTGCTAGATAAGAAGCTACTAGAATGTTTTTAGCATTTACTAGTTTCAAAAATTTCAAGTTCTATTAGATGGATGTTAAGTTTTCCTTCCTTAATAGCAATCTTTTGGAAGAGGTATACACTGAACAAGGCAATACCATCTTCACTGTGCATCATAGTGGTTTTAATCCTTTATCTTCCCAGGGAATTTCTCATTGGATTTGTTTTGGCCCAAACCAATGGAACCTATTAGGCCTTGTGAGGAATTATTTTTCAAATCTTACCAAAAGTTCAAGGAAAAGTGCATAGTAAAATTATCTCTTAGCAATATTCCTGAATCCATGATTGAACCTCCTATCATTGATGAAAAAATGATTGAACCAAAAGACCTTCCAAGTAACCAAGACAAATCAACCATGATCCCTCCACCTATTTCCTATAAGAGACAAAGAGATAACTATAAAATGCTCGTTGTACCTCCTAAGATCAAACAACTTTATAAACCTAAAGATAAAGTGGTTGACCAACCCTCGATGGTTCCTTCCATTCCTCCCTTGTGGGAATAAAAGAAACCAATGGTTGAAAAACCTGCTCCTACACCATTACAACTTGAAAATCATGCAAGAAGAAACCAAAATGCTAAATAGTGTAGGCATAGACGTCGTGTTATTGCTCGCCAATTAGAATGAAAGAACAAACTAGAAAACCAAGACCAACATCTAACTCAAAAAAAGCATGATGATTCTCCACCTTCACCACAATAACAACATGAAACCTCTACGGGCATTATCATTAGACCTCCTATTGTGATGAACTTGCATTATGATGATGAGATTGTTAAGATTGACATGAGGAAGTACATAATGAGTTGAATTTATTATTTTCCTCTTCCATGCATCTAGATGAAAACAACCATGATGATTCTCCTAACACGAGTGACTCACCACATGTTGAACTTGGTGATTTTCCAAGTATGTCACTCGTTTTTGCCCCTTTAGCTAGTTATCTACCTTTTGTATACGATGAACAAGATTGGGATGTAGACGAATTGTTTTAGGTTGGCTCGCATGTGTCATACTAGCTTTGTTCTTTCTATGTGATTGCATGTGTGCAATGTGATCCCCCGTATCATGCTGCTTGACATGTATTTATCTTTGTGGGCCTACTTTGAATGATTATTGTCACTCTGTTGGTGCAAGGATACAAAGGAAGCATGTCCATTGTAACATTCCTCTATTTTTTGTAACCATTGTCCTTCCATTTGTCTTGTGTTTTATTTTTAGGGATGATGCAAGGCATTGTGACATTTAGGTCTCTTCTATGTTGACCCAAAAGCTTCTCTATTTTTTCAATCTCTATGTGTCATTCATCCTTTGTGTTCATTGTTCTATGAGTTTTGGGAATGATGATGGTTCCAAGATCTATTATATCACTGTAGAAAAGACATACATTGAACCCAAATCCGTATATCCCTTATGTGTTATCTTAAGATTGTATATGGGGGGCAACCTCTTTTCCATGACGTAGCTTCATTTGGAAACATATGTTTGGCATATGGATTTCCAAATAAGCTCTCATGTATTGGCATTTATCATCTTCTACTTTAAATTAATTTCTCATAGCATGGTGTTTATCAATTTCTTTAAAGTGGGGGACATTAAGCATCCCACTCATTGCTTGCATAATGACATAACTTATTAAAAGAGTGGTCTTCTTATTTCATGTGACGTGTCTTCTTGGTGGTGAAATCGGGTCTGGATTCCTTCAAGAGGGCGACCTTTCTTGGCATATGACATTCCTCTTAATGGTAATGCTATGGCTTGCATTCCCTGAGGTGCAAATATTTATACCTCGACTAGTCCTCTCTTGGTGGTGATATCAAGTGTGATGTTCCCTATGGTGAGAACTTTCATGTACTATGAAAAAATCCTTTGACTATCCTAATCCTATTACATCTAAAACTAATTCCTAGCCACCAAGCATAACACAAGTTTCTTGCTAGTGGTGCCTTTATTTCATGAGTTTCTAGCATAATACAACTTGCTAACCTTGTGGAAACATATGATCATTCAGTGTGGCACCTTATCAAAGTTATTAGGGAGTATAACTTTTTGTATGGTTGACGTATGGGAGCTTGTAGACCTAGCATGACTTGCCCATATGCCACCCTTTTAGTGAGTTCACACCTTGTAGACCTAGCATGTCTTTCTCACCCTATTTCCTTGGGGCTCACCTAGTGTATATCAGGCTACACTAGCCCTTGTGAGCATGTTTTTGGACAAACAACCTAGGCTTGATCCATACCTTTTGGACAAACAATGGAAGCTTGATCCACCCTTCTTCTTTGCATTAATTTTGACATCGTACATGATTGTGTATCTTGTGTCGCTACTACATGCATATGTCTCTTTGTGCCTTTGTTGGTTTTCTATGGGATCTTAGATCTTGGGGCATTGATCATCCTCCTTGATCCTTGTCATATTACCTTTCCAATAGTTGTACAATTAAACTTCTCTTGACTTATTTGTCTACTTTAGTATGATTTTGAGCATGGGTTCATACTCTTGACTAAAGTGGGGGCTAAATGTAGTGTAGAAAATTGTACACCTTTACAATTTCACACTATGTTTGCATCCCCTTAATTAATTAGACTTAATTAAGCTTCTAATTTTCTAAATTATGCATTCCAAAGACTTATTATTCTCACTTTCTGAAAGGGAAACATGTATTAAACAATTACAAACATTAATTAAAACACCTTGGAAATTGAGTGTCCTAGATTTAGGTCCTAGGAAGGGCGAATGGGTCCCCTTTAAGTCCTAGGACCCAATTTTTAATATGTTTTTGGAAACATTTTAATTATTCAAATTTCATATGCAAGTGTTAGCTTTTGGAATCTAATTTTCGAGAAATTAGATAAACACCTATAAATACATAATTATTTAATCAACTCAAATCTAAGAATTTCTAATACTTTTGAAGGATAAAATACAAAGAAAATATTATTTTCAAGAGCATTGAAGAGTAGATTTATCAGTCATCTACAACATCAATCAAGATCACATCATCATGTCAAAGTCTATGCATATTCATGTCATGCTTTGGAGCTAACACTGTGATGTAGGTTTCAAGCATTCAAGCAAAAATTCAAGCATAAAATCAAGCAATCATTCAAGCCAAATCATGCAAGATCCAAGACTTAGAGAGATGTGTTAGATTTCAGTCCTCTAAGGGCAACCATTATTCCTTCTATTTATCGTCATTTAATTATCAAGGTTTAATTTCCAACATGGGGTTTGACTAAGGCAAACCCCCATTCCCCCAAAAAAAACATTTTCTTCTCTCTTTGTATGTGCAAATTTACAGGTGAAGAAGGACTGGAAGTTGATCAAAGGAGAAATCTTTCCAAGTTGTCAAAGTTGTCATCATTGTTGTCAAGCCACGAAAACTCACCTATAAATTTTATTTTTGGCTTTCCGATAGTCAAACCTGGAGAAATCAAAAGCTTAGATCCAAGATCTGAGGATTGCAAAATCGGATTTTGGACCCCTGCATTAGGACCCATTCACCCTAGGGAAAACCAGTCCTGCTATAGAGCTCGGAACCTAATTTTTATGCCAAGTGCACACCATTCTACCCTTCTTAGATCCATCTACAAATTATTGTTTCCATTTATGTTATCATAATATTCTTCTTTTCAAGTGTTAGTTCATCCATTTCACTTAGTTAATGCATTTAAAATTATCTCCCAAAAGTGCCAATCAATCTTTTTTGTCATAAAAAAACAACAAACTTTCCTAATAGAGTTGACTCACCTCAAGTTTGAAAGTCAATCCTATCCTTGAGATATCTCTTTTTCTAATGAAAAATTTAGGGAAAGTGTAAGTTTGTTTAAACCTTTAGATCATTCCATATTGGTAACCACACATTTCATCACACACATTCTTACATTTTTTCTATGTTTCATTAGGAAACATGGATTTGACTCTCTTATCCTATTAGGAAAGACATCGAGTTGTATATTCTTAACAAAGCATTCTAGATAGAGGTGGATAAAAGATGAGTAGAGTGATAAAAAAAAATTGGAGTGAGATGGAGGTGATGCAAAGAGTGGTTAAGATTGCATTTGAATTAACCATATTGGTAGAAAAGGGTACAATTTAAACATTTTCAATATTTATGGGATGTGTAGATACCTAGGGTCAAAGTAGTTTGAAGTCAGTTGCATTATTGTAAATGCGGATGCTTATAGCTTTATAATGGTTCCATTTGAGCTAGTTAGTAGGAAACATAGATTTTGATTGTTTCTTATTCTATTATGCAAGGTAGTGAATTGTATTGTCTTGAGTGGACATTCCAGATGGTGGTGGATAAAATCCTAAATAAAGTGACATAAAATTAAAATGAGATGTAAATAATGAAGAGAGTGGCTAAGATTGCATATGAATGTAATATTTTTTATTCCAATATTTGAAATTCCAACAAGAGACAATTTTGACACACAAAAATACACATATATTAAAAAAAAAACTACATATCACTTTTTTTTCATCACTCAACCCTTTAACAAGAAAAAAATTATTCATTAACATCAACATTAATTTAGCAGTATAATCATTTAATATATACAATTATTTTATATCAAAGAACTCACATGATCCTTTTGGTGGTAGAATATAGGCCCCGCCCTTAGATTTAAAAACCCTAGAAATTAGTAGTTTACTCAAGCCTAGTTATTCCACCACAATCCCAGTAAAATGTTTAACAATGGGAAGTCATTCTATTGAAAAAGGAACATAGTAGATTTTTTAACAACAGGAAGTCATTCCATCTCCCTTTGCTATGTTTCAGGAACAGTTGTGTTTGTTACAAGGCTATCTCTTCCTTCAATGCTTCTTCAGCAACCTGCCTTGGCTTCAACCCTAACACCACTATTTATCTCATTAGACCTGAATCCAATGTGGTTTACACAATTATCAAAGAAAGAAAAGCAAAAGTCTAGTACGCTATGATTTTCATAAAATCAAATGTCTCTTCCCCTTTAAACTATGGATTTACAATTAGGGGTCAAATGAAAACATCACCCTCTTGTTCCACCAATTCCTTCTTTCCATAATTGTCCATGTGTGTAAAGAGTGACAACTTACTTCCTTCAGATTCACACTTTGAATGTGAAGTTTCCAAACCCTCGTGAATTTGCTTCTTTCCCTGCAACTTTTTTTGGTTTTCCACATAATGATCACAGTTAGCAAACCTATTTAATCCAACTGTTGAATTGAAAAAAGCTCTATTTCTACTAGGGTTATGCATTCTTCTAAAATTTAAACCCGAATATGGTAACTTCTCCTTCCTTTTCACACTTAAAGAAGCCTTTGTTAATGGGATCACCTTATAAATAGCCAGGATTACCGTAGTCAAGAAAACTTTACAGTCAATTTCACTATGATCAATTGTGTCATGAATCTACACTCTGTAACCCAACCAAAAGTGAGCAAATCCAATGGTGAGAGCTTCTGGTTAAGGATTTTTTGGAGCTCTTCAATCTCTTTTTCACTCTCCATCCTAGACTTACTTGAACCTCTAACTCACGAGCACACCTCAACTCGGTGACTAGGACACCAACACCTACTTAAGAACAAAGAGGGTCCTCCTTCTAGCACCTATTCTATTGACACGAGTGTTGCACACGCACACCAACGAGTAGATAAATTCTCACCAAAGAACATAGGAACCTACCTTTACTTGAAAGATCCACCAGGAACACCTAAATCTAAAGGCAATCTCAATTTGATCCCAAGGCTCGGGAATGTTAGGTCTTGATGCACTAAGTTCACTCAGGGTTCATTACGTAAATTATTGTTAATCATGAGGGCTCTATAGTTTCTTAGGTTAATTGGCATCTAAAGGATCATAACATAAGCTCGGTTTGATCACACTTGTGTCACTCCATAATTCCATGAAACTAAAGATTTGCAATAATATTTCATAAAATTCAAATTACTTACACATATTCAAGTAGATTTAGCATAAATTGTTTTGTAGCTTCATGGAAATAAATTTTTTACAATAATACTCCATGCATTTATCACTTTTGAAACATTTTCTGAAAATATTAAACATCTACCCTAAAATAAGGCATAAAAATCCTAAAAATTTAAAGATTCTCCCAGTTATTATTCACACATGCCCTAAGAAACAAACTAAATCAAAGCAAACCACTCTATACTTCACTAGATTGCTTTACAACTAGGCATAGAATGATGCAAGAAGTTTAAAGAAATATGAGATCATTTGCCACCAGATAGTGTCAATATGCACCCAAACTTGGCACATCACACAAGCTTTCTGATAGGAACAAACAATCAACTACATATGATTTTGTATCAGGAAATAGCTTTAAATTGACTTTGATATTAATTAGCTTCAACTAGAACATACAAGTTTTTAATATTGAATGGAACAAAAATTTGGAAAAATAAATAAAACTAGAAAAAGTTTTAGATCTTCAGAATTCCACAAATTCTGAGCTTAACTAAAAATGAAAGAACTTCAGGCCTTTTATAAGAACAAGGAAATCAAGGAGTTCCACCAAAACAAATGAAAGAGAATCGAGGGAACTAATTAGAACAAAGCATGTGGCACATGATAGTTGGCAAGAGAAACTTATGGAATAAGTCAACATAAAATTTGAATTTCTTCAACACTTGAAACTTTCTCGACTCATGTCTTCAAGACACAATTAGGATATCAAACTGGATTGAGCAGGTCATCAACTTAACCTTCAAACAAAATGTAGGAACTAGTTGGATATTTAGAGTGATTAGTTGGATATTTAGAGTGATCAGTTGGATATAGAAATTTTAACCCATTAGCCTAATGTTTCTGCTTCCAAGCTATGGCTTCAGGAGATATGCATGTAAGTGTAGCACCTTGGAACTCAACATCACCTTCCCTGCTCACGTAAGACCTAGATCTTCGATTCCCCAATTACCCACGTTCCTTCACTATACACTCCTTTTATGCATGAATTCACAAAGTACACCACCTAGCCTGGGTGACGTTGTTGGATATGTTCGTAACCCAAGTTTTCCTAATTTTCAATACCTGAATGTTGTCCAACAACCTATTCCTCTTGCACATAAAATTCCACGTGTCAATTCCCTTTTAAACCACCAATAAGAAACCTTATTAAAATAAAACCATCCTTATCATTAGTCCCTTCAAAACCAATTTACAAATAGCCCACTTTGATGCTCGCACAAAATCACTGACTCAAGGCGGGTTTCTAGATGTTTTATGCACTTGGGAAAAGCTAAGTAACAAGTTTGAACATTTTGCACCCATGCAAAATTTACCCGAGTACCCGAGTACCTGACACTTGATTACTTGGTTTCCTCTAAAAGCTAACTAGACAATGTACTACACTTCTCGAAACAAACCACAACCTCGCTTCTGCCTTTTATCGGTCTTTTCATATCTGTGGGCCTTTGACTCCCAAATGTAACAACTTGTCCATCTTTCTCCATGAACTCACCCCAGTTATTCACTTAGGATCGAATTACCAGAAAACACATTCACCCAAATGCCCAGTACTCGGTACACCTCGTCGTGAATTATTTTCAATATTTTCAATTTCCAATGTGTTTCTCCTGAGGTGCCAACTGCCAAAAGTACTAATTTTCAACTTGGGTCCTCAAGCCTTACATTCTTGGGGCATGTTGTGAGACCACAAAACAATATTGAGTTGGGATTTTGATGTGGGAAATAGTCCACCAAAAAATAAATGACTTCCAAAATAAACTTATGGTTCTATATTTTAGCCTAAAATCTATTTCTATTAGGGGGATCTAGTAGTAGACCATAACCAAACTTGATACTGAAACAACCTTTATTGTTTAGGGCCTAGAGAAGGTCATCCTCTTTGGGGAAGATAGGAATAAAAAGTTCTTGCAACAAATTTTGAAGTTCCTTGGCTATCATAATCAATTCATATTAGTTGTGGCAACATTCTGATATATCTTTCCATTGGTTAAATATACCATTCTTGGAGATATAATCATTGACCAATTGGCCAAAAAAGTGACTAGCTTTTACTATTAATCTACTGAAGGTTTGGTGAGTGCTTAGGAATTACTAGATCAATCAAATATCCCCCCAAAACGTAATTATTCTGTCATTTCCAATTTTTCAACTGATCCCTTTTAAAACTAGACTCCTAAATTTAAGAGCATTGTTTCAGATCATAGACCCTTTAGGCATGCCACCTCAGAAATGAACTTATTTTCTAGGGAGTTACCCAAATAGTTGGCCCTCATTAACCATCCCCACTTCTTATTATCTTTGATTAGGATCCAACCCACTTTGGTTAACTTAAGGCCTTGTTTGTTAATTTTTTTTTTTTTTTGGCCCCAAGCCACCATGCAATTTTGGAAGAAAAACCTTATCTCAACTGATAAGATCTAGATTCTTCTGTTCTCCTCAACCCCACTCCACATAATTTTTTTTTGGATTTGTTCAAATTTCTCTAACAAGTACTTACGAATTTTGAATAGAGAAATATAGTAAATAGGATTGCCTTGCAAGGAGGATTTGAGCAATTGGAATTTTCTAGCATGAGTGAGAAGTTTACATTTCCATCTAGCTAGTTTTCTTTGAATCGTCTCCAATACCAAGTTCCAATAGGCTAGTGTAACCTGCTTAATCGTCAAAGGCAAATGAAGATCAGTAGTCGGGAGTTGAGCATCAATGCACCCCAAGATCACTATTATTGAAGCTCCAAGGAGGTGTTGAATAATTAAATATGAATTTTCTCAAAGTTAATACATTGACCCGCAACAACAACATAATCTTCCGGGAATTATGTAATTCTATTTACGTGAAAATGAAGAGGGAATATTAACTACAATAGTAAACTATATGGGAAATAGTGATGAGCAGTGGGATCATAGATGTGGGTAGAAAATTTAGTGGTTATCAATGCTACCACGTTATTTGGGGACACAAGTATAATGGTTTTGTGTGCGAGTTAATATTAGCTATGCGGTGTTGATTTTTCCTCCATAACCTAGAACCTTTACACCTTTGAAGGTCATCTAATACAACCATGATTTATCTTGTCATTGTTTAGTCCTACATACGATGGACATCTATTGTCCAATTGACTCTACTAAGTTATCAAATTTCACGTGATGAACAACTTTACCAGTAGTTGCGAATTTTCCTAGTCGAGTCACAATGCAAGACAATTTGGTAGGACTATATTGTCGTTGCGCATAATCACACAAAAAACTCATTCATTAAATATAACAAGTAATTGCACCGTATGAGGTTTAATCAATGCATCAATAGGGAAATTTGGAGAACATTTTGGTTGACAAGAACTTATATCTTTTTGCACTTTGAATTACACAAATTGGTAGAAAAAGAGCACAATTTGAAATTTTTCCAATATTTAGTGGATGTGTAGATACCTAGGGTCCAAGTAGTTTGAGATTAGTTACATCATTGTAAATGTGGATGTGTATAGTTTTATAATGGTGCCATTTGAGCTAGTTAGTATGACACATATATTTGACTCTCTTATTCTATTAGGCAAGACATTGAGTTGTATTTTCTTAACTGAGCATTCTAGATGGCGGTGGATAAAAGATGAGTAGAGTGATAAAAAATTGGAGTGAGATGGAGGTGATGCAAAGAGTGGTTAAGATTGCATTTGAAGTCCCCATATTGGTAGAAAAGGGTACAATTTAAACATTTTCAAGTTTCAAGGGATGTGTAGATACCTAGGATCAAAGTGGTTTGAAATCAGCTGCATTATTGTAAATGTGGATGTTTATAGCTTTATAATGGTGCCATTTGAGGTAGTTAGTAGAAAACATAGATTTGACTTTCTCTTATTCTATTATGGAAGATAGTGAATTGTATTGTCTTGAATGGACAATCCACACGGTGGTGGATAAAATCTTGAATGGAGTGAAAAAAGTTGAAATGAGATGAAGGTGATGCAAAGAGTGGTTAAGATTGCATATGCATGCTACGTTCTTTTATTCAAATATTTGACAATTCCAACAAGAGACAAGTATGACACACTAAAAGACACATATATAATAACAAATAAACTATGTATATAAAAATAATAATAATTTATTAAGATGAACATTAATATAGCTATAATCTTTTACTATATACAATTCTAATTATTTTATATCAAAGAACACACATGATCTTTTAAAGAGAAAAAATATATTATTTGTTTCTATCACTTAACCCTTTAACAAGGAAAGGTATATTATTTATTAAGATCAACATTAATTTAGCTACAGTCATTTACTATATACAATTGTAATTATTTTATATCAAAGAACTCACATGATCCTTTTGGTGGTGGAGTTAGCAGTTTACTCAAGCCTGGTCATTCCGCCTCAATCCCAGTAAAATGTTTAACAATGGGAAGTCATTCAATTGACAGAGGAACATGGCAGATTGTTAGTATGATGTGCTATTGTGCAGTAGGTCAGACAAATTGCACATGAATCTGACCTGAAAATCTATGTAGATTGGCTACAATTATAAAAACACTCAGATTTCTCATGTGCCTCATGTGCCTCCATTACAGTTCTGTTCGTGCAGGTATGTAACATGAGGGACGGATTAAAATTGGCAGTTTGTGAAGACTTAACTGTTGAAGATAAGGTTAGACTGGACGCCTTAAATACCAGAGCGTACCTAAGTAATGGGAAAGTTTTGTCGGTATGAAGTCAACCTAAAAAATACAAGATTATTCTGTACGCACCCAGTTTGTCCTGGGCATGTGTTATGCTTTTTTCTTGCATGCCCACATGCAAAGCAGGAAAGATTTTTAACAGCTTACGTAGCCATTGTTTGGTTAAAGAATTGTATTCACCACTAAAGTAGTTGCAGGCAGTCAGACAAAGTTGATGGAACTTGGGTGGTCTCTGATAGAAGCCCAAAAGGAGTGGGACCTCATTGTCTTGGCTTGGGACAGGAGTTTCAATTCTTAGTTTCCTCTGATAAGGATAACATCACCAATTACCTATTTTTGTTCATTTTATAATTGGGATTCTGAAATTAGGTTGCTTTAAAGTAATGGAGTTGTGAGATTCGCTCATAAAAGTGAAAGAGACTGGAAAACTCAAATTGTTTTGTATGTTTTCTTATTGTTGGTATCTTGTAATTATTACCAACCTTTAGATTGTTTTTCTGCTAGATCAGATTTAAGTAATAATGAATCAAATTTATAAAATAATTAAAGTGGAAAATGACTTGATGCTTATCTGATTTGATGGAAGGTTTGTAGTTGATTAGCTAGAATGTCTCATCACAGAATTTTTTAGTTAGTTAATGATGAAGAGATTAGGAAGAGTATGAGTTGAAAGTTTTGTTTTTTATTGGTTAATTGTCTTGTCGTAGATAGGGCCACATTTTGTAGATTAATCTAGTTTACTATATTTATTTTTAGATTAGATTGTACTAAAAAGTACAATGAGATTTGTTTCATAATGAAGGAAAGACTCTTAGCTTGTTTCAATACTAGTCAAGTTTTAAGTGAGGAATAAAGGTCCATAATGCCTCAAGCATCTAATGCAAATGTATATTATATTTTACTTGTTGAATAGTAAATTGGTGGTGTCTAGATGTAGAATATAAATTTTAATGTGCTTAAATTGGTTTTATTTTATCTTTTGTTTCTACATAGATTTAAATGACCTAGGTGGAGGCATTAGTTTGAATTAATGATCGCACATGTGAGTTGATGAAATAATAGCTATTGTAATTATTTTTACGAATAGATTTTTAAGTACTAATGGATCAAATTGAAAAAATGATTAGAGTAAGTGGAAGATGATTAGATGCTTGCTTAATTTGACTTCATAGAGTGTTTCTTTGTAGTTGATTTGTTGGAACACCTCATTAGAAAATTTGAATTAACAAATCTAAATGATAGTTAATTATGAAGATATTAGGATCTTGACTTTGTTGAAAGTTTGTTTTTTTGGGTTGGTTCAAGCTATGTTGTGTTGTCTTAAATAAGGTCACGTTTTGTATATTAATCCAGATGGTGTGGCCTAGTCTTCTTTTAGTATTATTTTTACTCACCTTTGTTTCCTATAATTGTTTCTTAAATTAGGTTGTACTAAAAAGTATAGTGAGACTTGTTTCAAAATGAAGGAAAGGCTCTTAGTTGGTTTCAATACTAGTAAAGACCCGAGTGAAGAATAAAGTGTCATATACCCCCAATCATGTAATGCAAATGTAAATTATATTTCACTTATTGAATAGTGAATTGATGTAACATCTATATTTTAATGCTTTTGAATTGGATTTGTCTCTTTGTGATTTTGTCTTTTATTTCCACATATATTGAAATGACCTAGGTAGGGTCATTAGTTTGAATTAGTGATCACATGAGTTGATAAAATAATAACTATTATAATCATGTTTACTAATAGATCTTAAAGTATATCATTTTTAATTGTAAACTCAACTTTTATTGGTATCACATAATATTTGATGCTCATATTACACATGGAGCTTTACTTAATTTATAGCTTAGATTGTTAGCAATAAGTTTAGATTCAAGAAAAGATGGAGTTACTAAAAACACATATAATGATTAAAACATAAATGATTTGTTTGAGTCTATTTGTTTGGATGGCTTGCATATCCTAGAGAAGGAATTATTGCCCTATAATTCTCCAACACAACTACATGTTCTACCTTAAATGCGCTTTACTCTAATCAAATTATCCTTTATGGAAATATAGGGTATACATAATAATTATATTCTTGATGAGGGCCACACCGCCTAGAACCCACATAAATCACAACAACATATACCAACACAAAAGATGCAAGACAAAAAAATGATTCACTTTCAATTATTTTCAGAAAATGAAATTACAAATTCAAAGGTTACATACTACAACCTCATGGGCTTGATTTATTACAACAAAATCAACTCTAAAAATAAAATATACTATTCAAAGCCACAATCTACACTATCAGGGCCACCTTCTACAACCCCCACTTAACCTTTTTTATTTTCCCCAATAATTGCCCTAGAATGTTCTAGAAAGATCAAATTTCCCCTTTTTGTTTTGGCGCCAAAAGTCCCACCATTTGATTTTTGGCCTAGGAAGAATTTTTTATGAAATTCACTTTTTAGAGGACCAACTTCACAGGGCCATAACTTTTGATCCAAGTGTCTGATTTGCTATTATTGCATACCGTTGGAAAGCTCTCAACAAGCTCTACAACACATGAATTTACTATAAGTTGGTTCAACCACTTTTTGACTTGTTTCGGGGCTTCTAAAGTTTTATATTTGAATTTGAAGCTACATTGGAGAAATTTCTTAGGACAAAAACTTTAATTTATCCCAAACTGTGTAGGGTATTGAGGTGATTCTTTCATGATCAGAAATGTTTTTCAGCTCTGCTCCTTGGGGTAAATTTTCACGTTCATATGAGCCCGTTTAGGAAAACTTACTAAAAATAGTAAGTGCTCATTTTTCACTATTTTTGATGCATGCTAGTCTTATACCCCTTAAGTGCCATCATGAGAATCAAAACAACTAAAGAAAATAAAGAAAACAATTTTTTTTGGGTGATGCAAGATTGCCTTACATCGTTGGATGCTCCTGCACCAATTCTAAACAATATTTGACCTTGAAGAAAATATTATAGGAACAATGTTCTATCCTAATCAACTAGGTTCTCATTGCACTCATACATCCTCAAAATCTATATCTTTATGATATAATTCATTTAATGCATCAAATATATATCTCCACTCTCATATTAGTGAACAATAAATTTATCTTGCTCAATGTATTGACTAGACTTTCTTGGATTTTCCAATTATATGCTTCAAAATAAATGGGCAATTTTTGAACAACTTTAAAGAATTCAAATGTCTCTAATTCATCGTACCTTGATTATTGATGAATTATAATGCTTAGTTTTCAATGAAAGCTCAAGCTATTTTATCAAGAAATAATACCTCCACTTCTTCATTTCTTTTAATATCAAATAAAACACTTGGTTTATGTACTTTCTCTCAAAGGACTCATTTTTAAGTTTTCACTAAAGTATGCAACTAGTTCTCCCTCTTATATCAATACTACTCCAATTATGCTAAATTATGCCAGAGGAGTTATTGCTATAAAATATGAGAATAGTTGGAATAGAGAAGAGTTAGAGCATGCTAGAAAGGTTACTATTGAGATTGTTGAATAGAAAGAGGACTCACCATTAGAATAAATAAGAATTAATGAGTATACTAAGTGGGACATAGCTAAACCTATGAATTTTAGGGAACCTAATATAAATTTGTACATAAAGGAATACATGATAATTATACCACTCCATAAAAAAGATTCACTTGAGCAACTTAAAGAACATCTAGACCAAGCAATCAAAATTTTGAACAAATTAGAAAACCATATTGAATATTATATAATATCCTTGAGGAGTCACTAGAAGAAGGGTGTATAGGCATAGGGATTTTCCATTTGAATATTTGACTTGTACACCTCAACAAGAACCTAATTTTTTGGGTCTAAAAATAATAGTTAGTGATGGATTTGAATAAATATTAACCCCTTTAACAAAATTAAAATATTTGAGTTTTTTTGCATAATATTTTGAAATTTTGGTAAGTGCATGGGTTTTCAAAAAGAGAAAATGTTTAGTGATCTTAATTTACAAAGAAGTTGGAAAAAATTAGAGGAGAAAGAAAGAGAAACCATTTTCAAAGAGCTTGCAATAGATACTATAAAGGCGATTAATGAAGCGAAAACTCAAAATTGATTATAAATGTCATTTAAATTGCTAAAAATTCATCTCCTAAATTGAAATGGTTGCATAAAGAGGTGAAACCGTAGACCAAGAATCATCCCTAGTGCTAATTAAGATAAGAAGAATACTTGTTGAAGGCATATATAGTGACTTGACCAAGACAAGATAAAACAAACAACATGAATTTGTAAGAAATTGTGAAGCTCAATATTAGGAAGTATATTCTTTGATATAGAATTAACTTGGAATAATGGTAGATCTAGAAAAGTGATAAAATAGGATTATGGTAAGAAAATCAAAAGAAGCAAATACATTATAAAGAAAAAAGAAAAAGTCACCTATAAATAAGGAAACCATCAAATTAAAAAAACCCAACACAAGCACAGACAAAAAAAAATAGAAAAGTTACCATTTTATCAAATAAAATAATGTGGTAGTAGAACATATCTTTGTGTTAGAATCTACATGGAGGACAAATGGGGCCCAAAAATTAGGCCAAAGTCTATGATTTTTTTGGGACATTGAGAAATTAAGCACTAAAATGGTATCTGAAAAAGTTCCCTATAGATGACAAAGGAGGGAAGGAATAAAGAAGGAATTCCTCTCAAAATTTGGATCCCTAAAAGTTCCATTAAAGAGTTTCAGTAAAATGAGAGAGATTTTGCAAGAGGAAGGGAAATCATTAAATATTGACCATAAATTCAAGGAAGTGGTAAGAAAATTGGAGGAGCACTTACTAAAAGACAAAGAATTAAATGGTTTATGTCTAAGTTATTACCAAAAGGAAGAATTAAATTGGATGACATAATTTGTGATACCTATTCAAGTGTAGTATAACTGACATGCAAGGTAGAATCACCGTCATGGAGAAGAAATAATAAATAAGTTGAAAATAAAGAAATAGAAAGGACGAAGGTAGAATTGGAACTAAAAATTAAGAAGGATATACTTTCCAAAAGTGAAAACAACATGAATTCATCATCTAATTAGATGAAGAATGTTTGGTGTATCTATTTCTTAAAGGACACCTAAGGAACGAATTCCCTATGATGAAAGACGAGGAAATAACCATGATACTTAGATTAAACCTATAGAGAGAACCTATGGAATTAAAATTTGTGTACTATGGAATTAATAATGAATGAGATGATCATGAAACAAATTATTTTACATTCCTCTTATTCAAGAGGATTAGCATGAACCATGGTGTAATCATCAATGTGTAGATCAACTTTATTTAATAATGAATCAAATCTACAAAATAATTAAAGTGGAAAATGACTTAATGCTTATCTCTTTTGATTTGATGGGAGGTTTGTAGTTGATTAGTTAGAATGTCTCATCACATAATTTTTTAGTTAGCTAATGATGAAGAGATTAGGAAGAGTATGAGTAGAAATTTTGAACGAAAAAATCTAAATGATATGTAATGATGAAGAGATAGGACAAGTATTAGTTGAAACTTTTGTTTTTTATTGGATAATTGTCTTGTCATAGATAAAGCCACATTTTGTAGATTAATCCAGTTTACTATATTTTATTTTTAGATTAGATTGTACTAAAAAGTATAATAAGATTTGTTTCATAATGAAGGGAAGACTCTTAGCTTGTTTCAATACTAGTCAAGCTTTAAGTGAGGAATAAAGGTCTGCAATACCTCAAGCATCCAATGCAAATGCAAATGTATATTATATTTTACTTGTTGAATAGTAAATTGGTGTAGTGTCTAGATGTAGAATCTAAATTTTAATATGCTTAAATTAGTTTTATTTTATCTTTTATTTCTACATATACATTTAAATGACCTAGGTGGAGTCATTAGTTTGAATTAATGATCACATGACTTGATGAAATAATAACTATTGTAATTATTTTTTACAAATAGATTTTAAGTAATAATGGATCAAATAAAAAAAATGAATAGAGTAAGTGGAAGATGGTTAGATGCTTATTTAATTTGATTTCATAGAAATTTTCTTTGTAGTTGATTTGCTAGAATGTCTTATTAGAAAATTTGAATTAAAAAATATAAATGATAGCTAATGATGAAGATTTTAGGATCTTGACTTTGTTGAAAGTTTAGTTTTTTAGGTTGGGTCAGTATGTTGTGTTGTCTTTAGATAAGGTCGTGTTTTGTATATTAATCTAGATGGTGTGGCCTTGTCTTCTTTTAGTATGTTTTTTACTTACCTTTGTTTCCTATAATTGTTTCTTAAATTAGATTGTACTAAAAATTATAGTGAGACTTGTTTCAAAATGAAGGAAAGGCTCTTAGTTGGTTTCAATACTAGTAAAGACCTGAGTGAAGAATAATGTGTCATATACCCCCAATCATGTGATGCAAATGTAAATTATATTTCACTTATTGAATAGTGAATTGATGTAACATCTATATTTTAATGCTCTTGAATTGGATTTGTCTCTTTGTGATTTTGTCTTTTATTTCCACATATAAAGTATAATGAGATTTGTTTCATAATGAAGGGAAGACTCTTAGCTTGTTTCAATACTATTCAAGCATTAAGTGAGGAATAAAGGTTCGTAATACCTCAAGCATCCAATGCAAATGCAAATGTATATTATATTTTACTTGTTGAATAGTAAATTGGTGTAGTGTCTAGATGTAGAATCTAAATTTTAATATGCTTAAATTAGTTTCATTTTATCTTTTGTTTCTACATAGATTTAAATGACCTAGGTGGAGTCATTAGTTTGAATTAATGATTGCACATGTGAGTTGATGAAATAATAGCTATTGTAATTATTTTTACGAATAGATTTTTAAGTACTAATGGATCAAATCGAAAAAATGACTAGAGTAAGTGGAAGATGATTAGGTACTTGCTTTGTTGGAACGCCTAATTAGAAAATTTGAATTAACAAATCTAAATGAAAGTTAATTATGAAGATATTAGGATCTTGACTTTGTTGAAAGTTTGTTTTTTTGAGTTGGGTCAAGCTATGTTGTGTTGTCTTAAATAAGGTCACATTTTGTATATTAATCTAGGTGGTGTGGCCTAGTCTTCTTTTAGTATGATTTTTACTTACCTTTGTTTCCTATAATTGTTTCTTAAATTAGGTTGTACTAAAAAGTATAGTGAGACTTGTTTCAAAATGAAGGAAAGGCTCTTAGTTGATTTCAATACTAGTAAAGACCTGAGTGAAGAATAAAGTGTCATATACCCCCAATCATGTAATGCAAATGTAAATTATATTTCACTTATTGAATAGTGAATTGACGTAACATCTATATTTTAATGCTCTTGAATTGGATTTGTCTCTTTATGATTTTATCTTTTATTTCCACCTATATTGAAATGACCTAGGTAGGGTCATTAGTTTGAATTGGTGATCACATGAGTTGATAAAATAATAACTATTATAATCATGTTTACTAATAGATCTTAAAGTATATCATTTGTAATTGTAAACTCAACTTTTATTGGTATCACATAATATTTGATAGCATATTACACATGGAGCTTTACTTAATTCATAACTTAGAATGTTGACAATAAGTTTAGATTCAAGAAAAGGTGGAGTTACTAAAAACACATATAACAATTAAAACATAAATGATTTGTTTGAATCTATTTGTTTGAATGGCTTGCATATCCTAGAGAAGGAATTATTTCCCTATAATTCTCCAACACAACTACATGTTCTACCTTAAATGCGCTTTACGCTAATCAAATTATCCTTCATGGAAATATAGGGTATACATAATAATTATATTCTTGATGAGGGCCACACCGCCCAGAACCCACATAAATCACAACAACAGATACCAACACAAAAGATGCAAGACAAAAAAAATGATTCACTTTCAATTATTTTCAGAAAATGAAATTACAGATTCAAAGCTTACATGCTACAACCTCATGGGCTTGATTTATTACAACAAAATCAACTCTAAAAATAAAATCTACTATTCAGAGCCACAATTTGCACTATCAGGGCCACCTTCTACAACCCCCACTTAACCCTTTTTTATTTTCCCCAATAACTGCCCTAGAATGTTCTAGAAAGATCAAATTTCCCCTTTTTGTTTTGGCGCCAAAAGTCCCACCATTTGATTTCTAGCCTAGGAAGAAATTTCTATGAAATTCACTTTTTAGAGGACCAACTTCGCGGGGCCATAACTTTTGATCCAAGTGTCTGATTTTCTATTATTGCATATTGTTGGAAAGCTCTCAACGAGCTCTACAATGTATGAATTGATCACAAGTCCATTTGGCCACTTTTTGACCTGTTTTAGGGATTCTAAAGTTTTATATCTGAATTTGAAGCTACATTGGAGAAATTTCTTGGGACGGAAACTTTAAGTTCTCCCAAACTGTGCAGGGTATTGAGGTGATTCTTTCGTGATTGGAAATTTTTTTTAGCTCTACTCCTTGGGGTAAATTTTCACGTCCATATGAGCCTGTTTAGGCCAACTTACTAAAAATAGTAAGTGCCTATTTTTCACTATTTTTGATGCATGCTAGTCTTATACCCCTTAAGTGCCATCATGAGAATCAAAACAACTAAAGAAAATAAAGAAAACAATTTTTTTCGGTGATGCAAGATTGCCATACACCGTTGGATGCTCTTGAATCAATTCTAAACAATAGTTGACCTTGAACAAAATATTATAGGAACAATGTTCTATCCTAATCAACTAGGTTCTCATTGCACTCCATACATCCTTAAAATTTATATCTTTAGGATATTATTCATTTAATACATCAAATATATATCTCCACTCTCATATTAGTGAACAATAAATTTATCTTGCTCAATGTATTTACTAGACTTTGTTGGATTTTCGAATTATATGCTTCAAAATAAATGGGTAATTTTTGAACAACTTTAAAGAATTCAAATGTCTCTAATTCATCGTACCTTGATTATTGATGAATTATAATGCTTAGTGTTCAATGAAAGCTCAAGTTATTTTATCAAGAAATAGTACCTCCACTTCTTTACTTCTTTTAATATCAAATAAAACACTTGGTTTACGTACTTTCTCTCAAAGGACTCATTTAAGTTTTCACTAAAGTATGCAACTAGTTCTCCCTCTTATATCAATACTACTCCAATTATGCTAAATTATGCCAGAGGAGTTATCGCTATAAAATATGTGAATAGTTGGAATAGAGAAGAGTTAGAGCATGCTAGAAAGGTTACTATTTATATTTTTGAATAGAAAGAGGACTCACCATTAGAATAAATAAGAATAAATGAGTATACTAAGTGGGACATAGCTAAACCTATGAATTTTAGGGAACCTAATATAAATTTGTACATAAAGGAATACATGATAATTATACCACTCCATAAAAAAGATTCACTTGAGCAACTTAAAGAACATCTAGACCAAGCAATTAGAATTTTGAACAAATTAGAAAACCATATTGAATATTATATAATATACTTGAGGAGTCACTAGAAGAAGGGTGTATAGGCATAGGGATTTTCCATTTGAATATTTGACTTGTACACCTCAACAAGAACCTATTTTTTTGGGTCTAAAAATAATAGTTAGTGATGGATTTGAATAAATATTAACCCCTTTAATAAAATTAAAATATTTGAGTTTTAGTGCATAATATTTTGAAAATTTGGTGAGTGCATGGGTTTTCAAAAAGAGAAAATGTTTAGTGATCTTAATTTACAAAGAAGTTGGAAAAAATTAGAGGAGAAAGAAAGAGAAACCATGTTCAAAGACCTTGCAATAGATACTATAAAGGCGGTTAATGAAGGAAGGGAAAACTCAAAATTGATTATAAATGTCATTTAAATTGCTAAAAATTCATCTCCTAAATTGAAATGATTGC
>VDFB02015674.1:0-64797 GCA_007258455.2 Sequoia sempervirens | reverse complement strand
CATTTCATGAAAATAACTAATCTTATCGTAAATTCATTTGCAACCAATGAGAACTATAAATTAAAAACGCTCTTTTAAACATTTCATTTCATTTAATACGAATATCCCTTTTCCTTAAAATCATTCCCTTATTAAATAACTATTTAAGCATTTGACAAGCAATAATAAATTAAATCTAAGGGTCTACTTTAATTTCCTGATAATATTTAAATATAAGAATCCCATTTCCCATTGAAATCATTTCATTATAAAATCAATATATACATCTTATATAATAAAATAATCTTAAAATAATTGTGTTTAAATATAAATATATTTAAACCTGTAAACATTTTTTAAATATATATTTATATTTTTTATTTAAATTCCATCTCATAAATATTTCCAAAATATTTAAATTCCATTCACTATTATTTTCCAAAATTTAATTAAAACTAAATATTTAAAGATACATAATATATACATTATATATAATATACTAATATCATATGTAATGCATATATTATATATATATATATATATATATATAAATATATATATATATATAAAACATAAATTATAATTATATATATATATATATATATATAATAATCAAATATTATATATATATATATATTATATATACATATATATATAAATTTAAAAGAAGTTTTAAAAACAAACGAACCCCATCTTAGGGCACGCAGGTCCACCCTATTGTGGGTGGGGCTGCCACGCAGCCCTCCCCACAGGGCAGCGGCCTGTGTGCTACACACAGCCCGCCTCCCACAAGGGCGGTGGCCTGTGTGTTGCACACAGTCTGCCTCCCACAGGGGTTGTGGCTTGTGTGTCACACACAATCCGCCTCCTTTGTGGTGGGCGGCGGTGGGTATAGCTTCCCCTGCCTCCCCCATACAAATTGATAAAAAATAATTTATATATATATATATATTTTCAAATACTCTTTTTTTTTTAAAAGACAAAGCACATAAAATCCTCTGTTCTGGTAATTTCCAGAACATGATTTTTGTGCCAAATTTTAATAGGAACAAAGCCTTCCAAAAATAAAACAGACCCAATATGAAAAAATATATGTATATATGTATATAACATAAAATCTCCATTTTACAGCCAAATTGTGTAATGCCCCGCCATGCAACCCTAGAGGAAGTTGCAATTCACCACTTTAACGTACCAATTTTTTTTTTTAAGTACAAATAACATGAAGATGAATACATATTGCCAACAACCTCTAAGGCCACGAGACAAAGGTTACTTAAAAACCCAAACAACAACTAACATTAAAATAAAGCGAAACATTAATCACTTAAGGAATTAAGATTACATACATTCCATACAAGATAAATTACAACAAGGATAAAAATACCTCAAGATTTAGTAACAACATTTAAACCAATAAGATTACAACTTATGTTCCCGAATGAGTGCAGTCAATAATCATGAGATTACAATTTGGATTCCACCTCATTAAACAAATGAGGAATAAAATAGAATCAATTGAAAAGAACAGAAGCGGAAAAACAACAACATCATCCATGAGCTCTCAAATCCCAGACCATCACAGTCAGAAGAACCAACCAGAGAAAATTACATGCCACGGAATAGGAAATGGACCCAGGCTACACTCCCTCAGAATTGCTAGGAGATGGTAACAAAGGATTTCCCTAGACAAGTATCACCTCAGACACAAATAGCACCTTTGGCTAGAACAAGACAAAACCCACATTGCCCAGCACAATGGTTTGTGCTTCGAGTACAAATTAGTGCATCTTCACAAAAGATAAACCGGGTACAACACCATCACAAACGCTATCATGCAATTAGTAATACATAAAAGTGCATGGGATCTCACGGCAAGTCTTTACAGATTGACCCCCTCTAGGATATCTGGAAACCTCAATGAGCTCGACCCATACACCCGATGAATGATTATCTCGTAAAGAGCCGGAATGCGCAGTCTTGCCATTCAGACCTTCTCGATAATCTCAAGGTCATTGCAAGCCCTTGAGCTTAATGAAGCGAGGGCTAAATTATCTTATTAATGACGTCAAAGCTACTCTCTCTAGTAAGTTAATTTAATTTTCACTTAATTAACTGACTCTCACACGAGTTATCCTGGAACCACTTTGGGCCCGGCGCTCATTTGAAAGCCACTCCCCTATCGACAACACAAAACTCAACCACATGCAAAGGGTAGACAATGCACTAACACTTATCACAAATAATCAAACACCTCAATAGGTAACACATCACTACGGATGTCCAAAACTGAAACCAAAGCGTGCACTACCCAAGGCTAACACAAGGTTGACTAACATAATGAGGCCCACATAACAAACTGATAACTCAACTCAACCACGAATCACAAGGTCACACAACCCGTTCAAAGAACCAGGTAACCACTTAAGCTTAACTCACACATAATCCAAGATAGCCAAAGCAAAACATAAGAGACAACATCATCTCAAGAAAACACTGCTGGAAGACTTACATGATCAACAAGAAACGACTTAAAGTCAACAATCATATAATCACACATTCTCTACAATCCCAAAATTGTAATTTTGACAAACAAACTTTCCCATAACGCGGAAACCAAAGTACAAAACAAAGGCTGACTCACGTATAACCACCCATACCAATAAATGAACCCATATCAGGAAGATTCTCAAAACATTCACTCTCATTCCACAACATCGAAGGCGAACAATTAAACATTGAAAACATTTCAGACAAATAGGTAAGCTAATGTTCGGATTTCCTAAATCCATTCAAACACAGATTTCATGACTTGCATTTATCCAATCAATTGATCCCATTTCTTTTCACGACATTGAAATATTTAAAGAACAGGTCATTTACTCTAAAATTTCATAATTTCATAACCATAATCATAATCAAAACATTTTAATAATGCAACTATCTGGTTAAAATTTAAATCAACCGTTCTCTCTAAGTTTCATGATCACATGGTCATTTAGAAGTTCTAGTTTAACATTTAACATTATCTAAATATACCAAATAAAACAATATTTTATTTGCAAATGAATCAATTAAATAACTTTAAATTTAAACTCCCATTGAATAAAATACATCAAATAATATATATACATTTCCCAATTAATTCATATTTTAAAATTCTCATGATTAACATACATATATTTTGAACTTACTAAAAATTCTTTTAATTTAATATATATTAAAGATATTATATTTTATATAATATACAATATACAATATTATATATAATATATAAAATATAATATAAATAATATATATAAAAAAAAACTAGATTAAATAAAAGTAAACAACTTTACTAAAAAAAATGAAATTGTTTTAAAGAAAACAAAGGGCCGAAGCCCTGGAACGCAGGCCCTCGCCGCCCATGGCGGCGGAGCCTATGTGTCCCACACACAGCGCCCCGCCTACCGGCCGGGTAGCGGAGCCTGTGCGCTAAGCACACAGTGCCCGCCTCCCTGCCGGGCGACGGTGGCTGTGTGCGGAGCACACAGTGCCCGCCTCCCTGCCGAGCGGCGGCCACGGCGGCGGCGGTGGTGGGGTGGGGTTTGGCCTCCCACCTCACAACAACCACAAAAAAAAATTATTTTAAATTATTTCTGTGTTTTTCCAGAAACGAAAATCAATAAAATTTTATGGGGTTTTCAAAATCTAGTTTTAACATTGAGTTTTCTTGGATTTTCTTTCCATAATTTGGTATAAATTTCTTGTTTGGGTTTCAATTCCAAATCTATCTACCATTTACCAAATTTAAGAGCTTTTCCATGAATTTCCATTGAATCTAACATTATATTTCCAATCATTCAAAATGAGCAAGAAGATGAAGGGAGAAATGATGGAACCTTGTGTTTACTCCAAAATTTGCAAGCTTTAACAATGGAGATTTTCAAGCACTCTTTCAACTCCACAATCTTAGCCTCCTCCAAGCCTCTCCATCCCAAAATTCAAACCAAGAATCCATAGAGAGATTGAAAAAAAACCCTAAATGAAAATATATCCTTTTTTTCCCAAACTTCCCAAATTCAAATTCAAATTCAACTTCTAATTCTAATTCTAATTCTAATTAAATTCAAATACAAATGCAAACTCACTTTCAAATTCAAACTAAATTCAATTTTCAATTCAACCTTTCACAAATATCTTTCCCCAAAAAATAGTCAACTATTTTAGAAAATATCTTTTCTACCCCAAGTCATTGCATAAGAAAACATTTGAATTTTTTAATAACTTAAAACAATTTTCCAATTCCAATTTGAATTCAATATATTTTAGCACTTTATATTCAACAAAAGAATTAAATCTTTTACACTTTTAATTCAAAAAGGAATAATTTAATTAATTCACACAATTAATTTAAATTATCAATAAAATAAATCTAATCCACTATTAGATTATTTTATTAATTTATTTAAATTAATTAATATAGTAAATAATTTCCTAGCATTACAACCAAGAGCATTTAATCAGCAGTTAAGCAACATAAGCCATTTTAACTTGAATTTAATTAAAGATCAAGGTGATCAGGGCAACATGAAACAACCAAACCCGACTACAACCCGACGACACTCGGTGACTGGGGTAACGACTTGACACAGAAAACCTAGCTACTATCTCCCAATTGGTTGTATGTTGATTGTGGACGGCTCAAACACGAAAACCAGGGTGGGTCAGTGTCATATACACCGCCAATACTGCAATAAAAGAACATGTCGAGACTACATATAATACATCAAGCCAGTCGGAACACCTTTGAGAAATCGAATCGGTAGGGCACTGTGGCCGAGTGATGCAATCCGTCCCCTTCACCAATACAATCTCACTAACTGACGCATCTAACATCATTAACATGATCAACAGCATAGAACATCGTTAAATCAGATATCTTCTAAGTTAATCCAAAACATGCCATAGGGGTAACATTAGGATAACATCACATCGAAATATATCATTCACATCATTTAACAGATAGCGGTCAAAAGCAACCAAGTTCCAAAGTCAAAGCATAATCAAACACAACCATTACAAAGAAAACACTGCCGATCAAAGAGCCAAAACGAAGGGGTGTTACAAATTGAACCAATTTTCTACATAAATTTTTCAATAAGATTAATTTCTTGATTCCAAATTTCTGAATCATTTCTAAATCTAAACATAGAATAATTTCTATTGTTAAATCTTCAAAGAGAAAACTAATTTCTTGATTTCAATTTTTGTTGAAGAGTTTGTACTTTCCACAAGAATGTAAAATTTTTTTATGTGTTCAAGAGGGTTTTCAAATATGTTTGCAACAAGTTTTCAAAACTGAAAAACCAGATTTTCAAAACAATAAACAAAAACAAGAAGAACCTGATTGAAGCTTGAAGAAGAAAATTTGAGCTTTGCTGCAAGATAATTTTTCCAAAGCTCTTCCAAAAATCTTCACCCAAATCCAATAATGCATATCAAAACAAGAATCCCTTCATTTTGTTTTTTTAACAGCAATTTTCTTCCAAAATGAAATATCTTCCCCAAATTTAGTCAACTTTTCTAAAATATCTCATCCACCATAGTTATTACTCCCTCTATGCATTGTGGAGATATTTTGTTTTTTTTGAAAATTTAAAACTAAAATTTCTATTCAACAAGAATTTAAAACTTTTAATAATTTCTTTTCAAAAAACATTTGAAACTTTTGAGACTTTTAATAATTCCTTTTCAAAAAGCATTTGAAACTTTTTAATAATTTCTTTTCAAAAGAAATTACAACTTTTAAAATTTCATTTTCCAAAAATAAATTAACACTTTTAATTTCATGCATTTTTTTAAAACCACATGAACCATTTAATTTATACACTCCACAAATAAGTTTGAACAATCAATAAAATAAATCTAATCTAATATTAGATCATTTTATTAATTAAATTAAATTAATTAATAAATTAAATAACATTTCTAGCATTATAACTAGATTAATTTAATAAACAACTTAAATACATAAAGCCATTTATTTACCTTTTTCCAACTTGCAATTAAGTAAAATCAAGGAGGATAGATTAATGAAAACAACAACGGAGCTAAAGCAGGCGATTTTCGCGGAAGCTAAGGTGATGACGACGCGGAAGAGCCTACTATCTCCCAGTGGTGCGTTGGCAATGGACACGCTCAAACCTGTGAAACCAGGTGGAGTCGATATCCTGTACCTGTCAACTTGCGAACAAAGAGTATATCGAACATGCATATATATAACATAATAAACACACCGAGAAGAGGAAATCGCGGAATCGTAGGGCACTCGCAAGCGAGTGATGCGATCTCGTTGTAATGCCCCGCCATGCGACTCTAGAGGAAGTTGCAATTTACTATTCAAACGTACTATTTTTTTTTTGTTTTTTAATTTACAAATAACATGCAAGATCACTGTCCATTGCCAACAACCTCTAAGGTCATGAGACTGAGATTACTTAAAACCCAAACAAGAAACATGAATTGACACACCACATTTAAATACTTAATAAATTAAGAATCACACACATTCCAAACATGATACAAATTACGACAAGGCATAAGAAATTCCACATGATTCCAATAATATAATTTACAATATGATTACAAAACTCATTCCCCGAATGAGGTAATTCCAAAACACAAGGTTACAAATTACATCCTCCACCTCGATACAAAGAGGGGTAATAAATTACAATATTAACATAAATGAATAAAGCATGAAGTACAGGATCCCACGAGCTCTCCAACTGGAAATCTCGTCCACATGAACAAGAAGACGACCCAACGGATTAAGGTGCACGTTCCACCCAACCATGTGATACAATGTGCCCTACCCAAGGCAACACAATGATTGACTAACATAAAACTGCAACCTCAAAAGTTAAACCCCTTCTGGAAGACTTAACAACCCTTCAAAACAAATTCGCCAAAGTGAAAACAGACAAGGAGTACATTCAAAAGGGCAATCAAACAGGAATTAAATCTACATTTGGATTTCCTAAATCCACTTTTTCCATTAACATTCAGTAATTTATTTCCTTAATAAAACTTATTTCATAACGTCTCTTTCAGACAAAAGATGAACTTTAAACCAAATATTTGATTTCCTAATTGTTTTTAAATGATAACCAAATAAACGTTTACTTCTTTGATATAAAACATATCATCTTATAATAACTATTTCTTCTTTGCATAATAAATCATTTTTAAAACAATTAATCTCGCCATTAAACACCTTATATTTAAATCCAACATTTGTCCTTTTTAAATATACTATTTTAAAATAAAAACAATAATTTAACTAAGAACCCAATATTTTAAATCTCTCAATTCATCCCATGAACATAATTGATCTTATCATACATTCATTGCAACCAATAAGAACTCTAAATAATTGTCGCTTTCCTAAGAAAATTTCCTCTCATTAAAACGAATAACCATTTCTCATAAATAAATATTCATCTATTATACCACGTGCATATTACCCGTTTTCCTTTATTACCCAAAATGATCAAAATCAAATTTTAAATACAATCATTTTATTTACAACAACAATATATTTATGTTTTTAATTTTTTATTATTTTTTTCATCTATTATAATAGCATAATCGTCTCAAATAATGTATATTGAATATACATAAGAAAATATATACTCTACGTATGAAAAAAATTACATCTATATATATTAAATATATATATATATATACATATTCAAATTCAACTATTAAAATTCCCAAATCAAATTATTTAAATATATTTTATCAAATTAATGTCAGCTTCAACTTATATAAATTTGTTCCCATTTAATTAAAATAAATACTACTAAAACATTTATTTAAATTATAATATATATATATATTATAATTTAAAATAAAATTTAAAAACATAAAAAAAAAACTTGAAATACAATAAAAAAATAAAAAATCGAATGGCATAAATTAGGGCACGCCGGCCCTTTCTCCATCGCCGGCGGCGGCCTGTGTGCTTATGCACACAGCCCACCCCCCTTATGGGGCGGCGGCCTGTGTGTATAACACACAGTCCGCCTCCCTTATGGGGCGCAGCCTGTGTGTATAACACACAGTCTGCCTCCCTCTTAGGGCAGCGGCGGGGGTTGGCTTCCCCTGCCTCCCCACAAACCTAAAACATATTTTATTTTATTAAAAGTTCATTTAAAAAAAAACAAAACATAAAATTCCCCAATTACACAGTTAAGAAATACAGGGCAGACTCAATTTTTCTTTCTTTGTAAAATTTTTGAAAACTAAAATTTTCTTTCCCAAGAATAATAAAAAAAATAGTATTTTATAAAATATAATGGGATGGATATTTATAAATATACAACTAAAATTTCCATTTTTAGCCAAGCTGTGCAATTGCACAACAAAATTTTGCAACAAGAAATAAATTTGGCAAAACAAAACTGGGTTTAAATTTCAGTTTGAAATGAAATTTTCTTTTGGTTCCCTTTCAAAAAAATTTTGTTTGATTCTTTCCTTGTCTTCTTTTCCATTTCATTTCTAAAAGATCTATCTTTGTTTCTCCTCTTCCACTTGATGTCAAAGGTTCTAAGTTTGTTTTCTGGCTTTCACGCCTAAATTGAATAAAGATTAAAACTTAAAACAATTAAAACCAAAATAAAACACATGATCAGCAGACTTGAAAAATTGAGTGTTGGGTTCTCTGAGATTCCTCGTCACCATTCCATCCCAAGATCTCCACCTTCACACCAAGATTGAATCCAAAAACCCAAAACCCTCTTTTTTTTTTGCAACCAAAACTCTCCATCCAAAAACAAAACAAGAAGTGAAGATAAAACCCAAATGAGATATCTTATCTCCCCCAAACTCAAATTCAAATTCAAAATGAAATTCCATGGCTTCTCCAAATCCTCCCCAAATTGAGTCAACAGTTCTAACATATCTTTTCCACCCAAAGTTATTACATTTTTGAAGATATTTGAATTTTAAATAAATTAAAACAAAATTCCAATTTCCAAATAGAATTTACTACATTTAAAATTTTCTTTTCAAACATAAGAATTTAAACTTTTAAAACTTTCTTTCCAAAAATAAACTAACACTTTTAATTCAAAAGAATAATTTAATCAATTCAACACAATTAATTTAATTAATCAATAAAATAAATCTAATCCAAGATTAAATTAATTTATTAATTACATTAAATTATTTAATAAATTAAATAACATTTTTAACAAAGTAGTCAGATTCATTTAAACAACTTAACTACAAAAGCCATTTATTTACTTTTATATCTTGAATCCAAATAAAACCAAGGTGAAAGGGGCAACATATAACAACTACACTCAACTACGACTCGACGACACACCATGACCAGGGGGATGACTTGACACGAAAAACCTAGCTACTATCTCCCAATCGATTACTATTAGTCAATGGACACGCTCAGACCTGTGAACCCAGGTGGAGTCGATGTCATGTACCTGCAGACCTGCAAACAAAATGAGTGTCGAACATGCATATAATATAGTAGACACACCGTGAAGGGGAAATTGCGGAATCATAGGCGCTCGCATGCGAATGATGTAATCCCATCCCCTTCACCAATACAGTATTACTAACTGATGAATCTACATCAAAAATATAATCAAAAGCATAAAGCATTGTTAATTTCAAATGTTTGCTAAGCTAATCCAAAGCATGCCTTAATGATAACATCGGAGTAAAATACTATCACATCAAGATAGAGCATTCACATCGCTTAACAGTCAGCGATCAAATAGCAACCAAGCACCTTAATTCAAGTGTTATCAGAAAAAAGCATAACATAGAAAAAACATTGTTGATCAAAAGATCCAAAATGAAGGGGTGTTACACTCATCCCCTTCACCAATACACTCATCATAGACTGACAATTCCATCATAAACAAATATCTTATGCAATAACATGTTACAATAACTAATCATCATTACACCAATTAAAACATGTCAAATAAAGCATCAGATAAGATACATCACATCACACAAATAGACTATCGCTCTATAAATCGTGATCAAATCGCACACACATGATAAAGTATCTCAATAACCAAAAGGAACATCAAAGCAAACAAGGACACACTATTCATCCAGAAAGCAAAACAGAGGGGTATTACAATATTATTCAATTTAACACATATATGTCTATGTTAAATAGAAAGAAAATACTAGAGGAAATATATCCATGAGAGAGGATTTGTTTATTCTAGTACCATTAACAAAATAGAATAATTCCATAAAATATTTGGTCTCATAAACATAATTAAAATCAAATCATTTCATTTACTCCAAATACCTAAGATTCTCTAGGTCACGGAGATAATCTCCAAGCCAAAATCAAAATGGCGTCACCTAGACTTGAACTGGAGACCTTTAGTGTGTTAGACTGACGTGATAACCAACTACACCACGACACTTGATGATTTTTTTTTTCTTCTACAAAGCACCCAAACCTAATTTTTTTATCTGCTGCATTTCAAATTTAACTATCTCCCTTTACGTGGGGAGGAAGAGAAGGTTGTAAGTGTAAGTAGGAAAGGAGGAGTTATAATATTAGATTTAGAGGTTTCCATATAATGACGTTATTTACCAGATATCCTTATATTTGGTAGCTTTCTTATCAAAGCTCTGCATTGCATCTACAACCTATTTAAGAAAAAAGACTAGTACCTACAGTGCACCAACAAAAACTAAGATTTAGATAAATTAAAAGACATTGAATATTTGAAACGCTTAAAAATTTATTCACTTCTGTTCTGCTTTCTTTTCTGTTAAATTCGGTTGCACCTCTTATTTTGTCTGTTCAGGGATTTGTGGGTCCAACAAAACCTGGTATTATATTAATATTTATTATATATTATATTACATATAATATTAAAATATAATATATTATGTTATGTTAATATTAATATATAGTAAAAATTATATATATTATCGAATATTATATATTAAATTATAATATATATATAAATCACATTATATATATATATATAATATAAAGATAAAATAAAATAAAAAATTATATATAACATAATATATAATTATATATATGAAAGACAATCGCTAACTTAAGTAATCGATAGGCTAAACAGATGCACCAAGGGGACGGGTGTCAGCAAAATTGATTTTTAGAAATGCTGCCACATAGGGCTCGTTTACATTATAACAAGAAATATTATTTATTTTATTATTATTTTTATATAATATATAATAAAATATTATATAAAGTTGAACTGATATACTAATATATTACAAGTAATCTATTATAATAATAATAATAATAATAATAATATGATTTTTATGGTATCATATTATATATTATATTATATTATATAAAATATAAGAGCTAAAAAATTAATAATAGATAATAATATTATACTACATTGGATATTAATACACATGAATATCACATATTATATATTTTATGTTATATTATATTTATTATATTATATATTATATTAAAATATATTAATATAATATTATGTATTATATTGTATATTATATAATAATACTATTATTTTATATTATATTGTATTATACTTATTATATTATATTACATATAATACATAATATTACGAGCTCTTAAGAAAATTGTATTAAGCTTAAATTGTTTGGTTTTAGAGTTAGTAGTTTGTACTATCGCACATGTCACATAAATATTAAAGGTGGGTGATGTGAGTAGTGGAGGCGAGGAATTTTTAACTATCCATAATGTAAGTTTTTGACTCTTTTGACAAGCACTAGTATTCCTTCCACTGACATGTTTAGACCATTAGCAATATGTACGACATGCATGGCACCATCGAATGCACATGGTGCATCCTAATGGCTGCATAGTCAGTGCCTAAAAAATTAATGTCAAAATCCTTCTAACACCAATATGTAACAATAATGATTATTTGGCAGAACCCCTTATGGTGACTTATAACATGCATTGCCTATCATTTGCAATGTGAGGTTCCCTCAGCTTGCTTTTGTTGTATTTCAGCCATAACATGACCATTAAATTTTTATGCCCTACCCATAAGATGCTTAAAGATGAGATAACATGAATGCATGCTTATTGAAGATGTCTTTATGTGACTCACTAGACCAATATTGTCTAGAGTGTGAGATCTTGACCTTGTATATACTTAACCTCCCTCAAGGTATTCCTCCAATACTTAACCCCACATTCTAATGGAAATAACAACCTAGTAAATTAAATTTGAAAATAAAGTTGATATCCTTTCAAAGAATGTTTTTCCTAAAAATGAAGTATAAGTAAATGAATACTTTTGTGTTGTCAACTCTTGATCTTCCCACCATCCACCTTTATAACATGCATGAGTTGGCTCATCTCTCGAGAATGGTTGGGCTTTGGAGCTCAATCTCCAGTAGATCAAGATGGAGATTAAGTTTCAGAGCCTAGTCATTCACCTAAGGGACTATAGAATGCTCATGTAGAGGGACAAGCTACCCCCCTTGATTTGTCGAAAGTGGTGTTGGTTTGATGTCCACAACAAATTTCCACTAGCCCCCTACCCAAAGTGGACCCCACCACCCTATAGGATCTCCCCTTTCACAGTGAGATATAAAAGTCCAATTTACATAGCACATAATTTATACAAGAGACATAGCAGTTATGGAGGCTCCTAAAAGAAAGGGAGCTTGATAATAATAACATTTTTCAATTAGCAAAAAACCAAACATGTTTAAAATTATTCTTTGACAAGTTGCATCATCTGTAAGACCAATCATAGCCATGAAAAATATGCGAAGAAAAGTGCTTTAAAATGAAAGAAACTATTTCAATGCTAAAACAGACTGTCAAACAATTAATATTGTAGCTCATAGACTAGACTATCAAAGCTTGTTGACTCAACCCAATATAATCTTAACATTCACTACAAATAAATGAAGCAAACACCATTGAACAACACATCCTCATAGGGAAGGAATATCTAAATTTTCATCTAAGCTCACATACTTATTCATAAACATTAGTATCTAATTCACAATTTACTATGTACACAGACAATAAACATTCACAACAATATATTAAAACTACAAAATTTGATCCTTCAATTATGATCGATTCTCACTCATGCATCATAGTGCAAGGTGGATCAAAATGTCCAATCCTTGCAATATCAAAATAATACATACTTATAGTTCTTAAAACATAACTATCATCAGAATCTTTGAAATAACTGAAAATAACTGATTCATAAAAGAATCAAAATAATCAAGTTTAAAAATACTTCAAAACACAAAACTAGAGAAACTTAAAGATATCTACTTATGAATTGGCTGGGTATGTGAAGCAACGAAAGTCTCTCCTTCAGGCAATATTTTTTGAGCAACTGCCACACGTACTTCATAATATTTCAATGCCATCACAATAGTAGGAAATTTTGTTTGTTGTGAGATGGTTACATTCTTCATCCTCAACTGCCAAGTGGCCTTAGCAATTTGAATCATATCCATTTTGAGTGTGATGAGTATAGGGGAGTCCTCGTGCCATGATAATTCCAAATCAATTATGGCCAACTTCATTAGCACATCCTTATCAAATACCTACTCCCCTAAATAAGTGTTAATTGCTTTGAAGAAAGCATCCTTTAATTCCTTGAGTGTGGCGGGTCCCTAGTTGTCACCTTTCATTATTGGAAATTTGAATTCAGTGAAGTTCTTGGTGAAATTATTGTTCAAGTGACCACATTCTTTTAGCAACTTCATTTTCTCTAAGAAATTCAATCTTATAACTTCAAGTTTCCATGTTATACTTGTTTTCCACATTTCAATCCAAGTATCTTCTTTGGATGAAACAATGTTCTCAGAGGCAACTTTTTCCATGCCCATTGCAATAATATTAGTCAATTCATGATCAATCTATAGCCAATATATTTATTCCTACTTACAATTGACCAATTCATATTTGATTGAATCCCTTAACACCACAAACTCATTGTATACCTTTCTTAACTTCTTAATCAAAGGAGGCCCCTTTACTTTAATCTCAGGTACCCATCTTTGGACAACCTTCCGATAATAACTATCCTTTTTTATTACACTCATCATAGCCTTCCCAACAATTGAATTGGGATCAAAGGCAAGACTTTCTTGACTCAAAGGTTGAGGAGAGGGATCTGTTAGAGTCCTAAGGCAATTTAATAGAAGCTTTGTAGATTTCTTCAGCTCATCTTTATCTTGTCTATCTTTGTTTGTTCTCTCCACTAACCTTGAGGTTCTAACCTAGAAATTATGAATGTATCCACCCCTACTAGGATGACCTAAGTCTACTTTGGTCACATTATAGTTTTTTGTGGCAACCTAGCTAGGATCCCTTAGCATAAATGGTTGGGAAACTTCTATAATCAGATGTCTAGAATTTTCATCTTCCATTAGCCTAGCAATAGTTTTCAATTTCTTTACCTATGGAGTTTTCTGAAAATGTTTTCCTACTATATCCTCCTCTAGCAAAATGATGGGCATTATTTTCCTTTTCCTTGAGAGGAATTTTCTAACCAAGATGGTGTAGATGAAGGAGCATCAAGATTTTGAGAAGTTTTGGGTGTGAATAAATGAAGAGCTCTATTGAGAAGGGGAGTTCTCATTACATTATGTGTGCTTGAAGGAGAAGAAATTGAAGCTTAACCTTTATATATATCTCCTTCTGCCCTATCTTGAGATTGATCAAGCTATTGAATGTGAGCTTCCATGACTTCCCTATTAGCCTTGTGTTCCTAATTGCTTTCCTTTGATTGTCGGCTAGCATCATCATCCCTTTGTTCTTCGATTATGAAATTAGGAAGAGGGCCTCCACCACACGTTCATTCAGGTCCTTTACCCTTTTCAGAAGGATCATCCCCATTTCCACTATTGCCTAATAGGGACGTGGTTTGTATCGATGATGTTGGCACATGAGAAATTGTGCTTGCAAAACTAGCACCTATTTATTCTTGAACTCCTCTCTTCTCTTTTGATGAGGCCTTAGTAGTTTCCCCTTTCTTCTTGGCCAACCAAACTTGTGTCCTTTTCAAGACTGTTGAAGTTTTGACATGAATATCTTTAATTTCTTCACTATTCTAGTCGATAGATGGCAAGGGTTGTGCCTATATCTATTGGACATAGGTTGGATCAATTAAATTAGAGTCTTCATCATGTATTCCCCTTATATTCCAACCCAACTTAAAGTTGAATATTTGTGCCAAGGAGAGCCTCATCCAATCTATTTTCCTCACTTCATTTTCATCCACACAATCTGCCCAGAAATATTCAAGGTGAGGCATATCATAATAACCATGAATGAGGTAAAGATGATTCCTTACATATTTTTTGATGTCAAATGGGAACCTTCTCTCATAAGTTCCAAAGGAGAACTTTGCAATGTCTCTCTTCAAATTAAGGGCATTAGACTGAGACTTGCATTTGTAATACCCTAAACCAATTGGGAATGGAGTCCCATCCTTCTTTCTATTTGCACATCTTTTGTGTACCTCTGCAACTTAACAAAAAAATTCTATTAGGATGAATTTTTCTTCCACATATCTAGGTAGCTCGAGAGGAAAATCATCAAATCCATCAACCCTTAGATAGGTAAATGTTTGAAACTAGATGAAAAGGTTACCAAATTTGGTAACTAATTGGAAAGCCTCAAGAGACACCCTTTGACCTAGATCACCTTGTAATTCCCTGACTAATTTCATACTAAATACATCATTTACCCTTGAGAAATTCTTATAGCTCTTTTTGAGTTGCAAATTAGGGTAGTAGTCATAGATTTCAATTTTCTTGTTGAAATCCTCCACATAATTTAAGCCAATCCAAGGCCTTATACAGGACAAGATATAGAAAAGATAAGAAGACTTGTAAAATGACTTGTTAACAACAAAAATTCTTATGTGTCATCCAACCTGTCACTAATTATAGTAGCCTAGTCTAAATATTGTTGATCGGAAAAGATAACATGTACAAAGAAATATGTCCATTCTTCAAAGTCATGAGCATTCATGCTCCCTTTAACCCTATGCAATAGTACAATTATATCTAAAACTTCTTCTCTAAAATGTGATTTATGCATCTTCTTAGGGAGTTGTGATTTTCCTTTCTTGGGAGGTTCAAACCATTCCTTTTTGATGCAATTCTGATAATACCCCTTCTTTTCCAAGAATTGACACTAAGGGTAAAATTGAACTTAGAGTATACCTCCCTCTTTGGCAACCTGAAACACTCGTTGATGGTGGCTCTATCCAAGGTTACTAGAAAATCATTATCTTCAATATGGATTTCTCTCGTTTTAGGACTATAATAGGATATACATTCTAACACAAGCTTCATCCATTGTACTGCTATTGGGAATGCAACAGCCTAAAGAAGACCACTTTCTACTACCCTTTGAGTAATTGGTTCCCTTTTTGGTTTGCAAATCCTTTCCCAAAAAGCATCCAGATTTATATGCCCTAACCTTGTATCACCTATCTCGGGCAGAGAACTATCTAAACCAGCCAAATGCTCATACCTCGAGTATTTATATTTCATTTTTCCCAAATATTTTCCTTAAAAGAGAACTCAATAATGTTATGTTGTATAAAGTAATCTCCAATTACTAGAGAAAGATTTAGGAATTCCACTTACCTAACAATATGCCACTAGTTCTTGCTTGAGCTACTTCTTTGAGTGTTGACTATATGTCTATCCTTCTTAGTTTCTAAAATTATACTTTCTAAAAAGAATGATTATGTTCCAAATGACACCTTAATTCTGCATGATCGAGCATTTATTTCATCCACTTCAGTACTAGCAACATTTAATGCCTGACACACATGCCACTTGGCACCAATATCGGGTAACCTTGATACATTCAGCAAAGTTAGATATTTGAATGGCTTTTGAGAACATAGCCAGAGACTGACGAAGTTAGAAAACTTTGGTCAAACCCACCAAGATCATCCTTTATTTGCATACCTCTTCTTAATAGGCTTCACTTCGGATGATGTCCTCAACACTTCATCGAAATTGGGCATGGTTAGAAAAGGAACATTAGTACCAACAGAATTTCTCAAAACTATGAAAACCCACCTTTTTTCAAAGATAACCTTTTGAAAAGAAACTTCTTTGCAAGACAAATAAATTATAAATCCGAAAAAGGTATTGAAAATTGTTTGAAATACCAACACCAAAAAGAAAATAGTTCAAAAAGGAAACCAATTTAGTGGAGAGACAAGTTATGAATATGGGGTCATGGGCTAACAAGGTTAAGAAAACTGACCAAAAACTGACATATAATATAGCAAAGTTTTGAAACAAAAAGGATACTAGAAAATTCAAATACCTACGACCAGACTTAAGACTTAGGCAACAATTGGCTCTTACTAGGGACGTAGACTAACAAGGATGCAAAAGAGCCAAGAATATTTGGTTAAGCTCCATTGGGTGATGGATTCTAAGGGATGAATGAGAAAAAGAACCAAGGTGAAGGACTGAAACAAACCAAAAATGAAATGCACACCAAAAATAAAATGCAAACCAAAACTCCTAAACTACTAAAGTACAAAGGCAGGGGATACCTGCTTTTAGATTTGATACAATTTTAGATCTTTCCTTTTATATGGTAGGGGAAAGATGGTACCATCTAGATAGGCCAACTTGAAGGAATTATTCCCATGCACTTGCTGAATTTAGAAAGGGCCCTTCCACAAGGAATCAAATTTGGCGCGAGCTGCTTTAGGTTCTCTCCTCCTATCCCATAGTAAAACCATGTGGCCTTCCATGAAGTTCCTAGTGAAAAGTAATCATATCCACCATGTCTTCTCTCTTTTCTTCAAGCTCGCTCAACTACATGATTCTCTTTTCCAAGGAACTCTAGAACGGTTGATCTTCAAGGGTCGTTTGTGATTTCGTGGTAGCCAATTCTAGGGGCAAAGGAAGAGTCATACCAATCTCATAAACTAATTCAAATGGGGACATTCCAATAGCTCTCTTTAGTGTATTCCAATCTACCAAGCCTCGTAAAGTATCTTATGCCATTTCTTATGATTTTTGTCTATCAACTTCTTCATGATAGCCATTAGATTTTTTTTACTAGACTCAACTTGCCCATTTCCTTAGGGATAATAATCTAATGAATGAGAGAGAGAAATTCCATGATCATAGAAAAACATAACAACTTTTGAAGAAGAGAAGTTGATTGCATTATCAGTTATCAACTTCTTGGGAACTTTGAAATAGACCAAAATATTTTCACATGTTAATGGTCTGAGACTTAGATTTCTACAGTTCTTTCTTCAACAATTTCTTATTTTTATGAGATCTAAAATCTCTGATTTGTATTATATTTTCTAATTTTACTTCAAATAAACTTTAAAAGGATTAGGGTTTAGAAAACTTAATTTAACCTAAGACTAAAAATAAATTGGAATCAGTAGACAGGTTACATAAAACCTAATTCTACTTCACCAACTTAACATGACTACAAAAAATAGATGCTATCTTCAATGGTGATTTTAAGATTACAAATCATTCATTAAACCCATCAATTCAATGCAATTTAATCAACAACTCATAATTGAACTTAAACATAAAAATGGTTCAGACTAACCATACACTGAAACTTACAATAAGCAAGAGTCAAATGGTATAAACTTGGAACTCCATCAATATCAACTCCAACAAATCTTCAGATAAACTAAGATGATTTTAAAAGATGAATCCAGAGCAGACACATGCAACCATGCTAACATTCAAAATTGAACACAAAATAGTTCATAAAGATGAATTTTTGTATTAATTTTGGCAAAAAATACAAGTTCTCCCCCTTCACAATGAAAAAGGCATAACCTTTTATAGATTTTCAAATACAAATTAAAGGCTAAGATTCATTGTTGATTTATGGCTTAGATTCACCCAAGTTATGGAGGTTTATATTTGGGTGGCCTGTTTTACTTTTAATACAAAATTTGAAATAAAACTCCCTAGCACAAGACCCTAGGTGAGCTAGCTAGGCATGAGATTTCTTTTGCATTAAAGAAAGATCTGTACTAATTTCAAGGTAGATCTCCCCCCACCACAACCTGTCTAGCCTCTTTTTCCTTTTTGCCATACTCTAGAAATTTGGAAAGAGTCTCATTAACCTCCTCATTGGGATGCATAGGAATTATTTTTTCCCTATGTGATAAAGTATACAACTCAGCATCAACACCTTTTATCAATTTCATCCAATCATTTTGAGATTCCTTAAATCTACGCATTATGTTTAAAAACATGGATGCATCTTCCACATGATCTTCATTAAACGTGGAATCTAATGAGTGATAAATTTTACCCTTCCACCAATTCTTCAAAATATTAATGTCTATATTTACCTTTGAAACTATTTTTCTTGTCAGTGCTTTCAAAAATGAAATGCAACCATCATAAATTTCATTTAAAGCCTTGTCAATCCTTGCACAATCATCTAAGGCTTTGTCCATTGTTTTCTTTTTGAATTTTAGTGAATGAAATCAATATTCTAATGCATTCACTCTATCTTATGCTACAATATTCTCCTTGATCAAAATTGGTTGTGAGACATCCATTAACATGCTCAACCTAAATGTCTTATCATCAAAACCCCTCTAATTAGAAACAATTTTCTACACCTAAATAAAATTATGAGAAGTGGTATAGACATGTACTAGTTCATCAAAATTTTGATTACCTCTACCAAAAATACCATTCATCCATTTATGGGTCACCCTAGCAGTTGGAGTCATTTTCTCCAACTCATCAATTGACTCCTTTGACAACATCTTTGGAGGAGAATATGTTCCCTTAGTTTGTTGTATAGGACTTACTAGGTGTTTGATATAGCTTTGCAACTCTTCTACATGTACCCTTTAATTGTTCCTTTGCTTTGAATTCTCTATCTAGTCTATGTACTATGGTCTCATCCAACCCTCTGAGTTCTAGGACCTCCTGCTTCTTTATAGAGGGTCCCAATTTTATTGAAGAAATATTATATTCTTCAAGGGAAATGTCTCCTTTAGCCTTATCTACAGAGGGAGTAGCAATGCACACAACCCTATTATTAAAATCATCCTTGGTAATTATATAATAAATATTTTCCCTCTTCTTTTCACTGGGCTTATTGATTCAAGATAGGAATTCCTTAAGATTAGGAGCATCTACCTATATTATAGGTTTTTCATGTAACCACTCTCTTAACCAATCAGGTGTAGTCAATTGTTCAACATTTGGATTATATTTTTGCTCCTAATTTTCCTACAAAGCTTGGTCTTCTTGAGCCTTTCTCTCTTCTTCTTGATGGACATCTTGTTGAACTCGCTTCTCTTGCTTATCATTATCATCTTTAGGATCATCCCTTGGTTGTTCATCATGTACCTCTACCAAAGGAGGATCCATGTTCTTCTCCTTGTAATGTTGTATATCTTGTTGTACTTCTACTTGAATGTTATGTTCTAAGATTGGGGCAGTCATTTCCTCAAGGATAGTGGCCTCCTTATTCTCCTTTTCCTCCATTTCCCTTATGATTTTATCATTGTTATATAATTTGGGGAATGGGATAGCACCCCAAGGAGAAGATTTCCTTTAATAGAAAACTTGTGTCTTTAACCTTGAACTATCCAATGAAATTACTTCCTCTCTTTGTACATTTTCACTCTATGAAATAGTAGGAGCAATAGGAGTCAAGGATGCAACTGGTGCACTCTCCTTGGGCACAAAGTAAATCATATACTCTTGTTGAGAAATAGATGATGGGAGAGGGTGCTCTATTATGGAAGAAGGAGGAATAGGGGGAGATATGTCTATGGTAGAAGAGGAAATTTCTTGCCTTTAGCTTTTATTTGCTTTCTTGGAGGTGGCTCCTCTATTGTAGCTCTAGTGATTCTCCTCCTTTTCTTTACGGGCTTCCTCTTTGGAGTGCTTTTCTTCCACTTTCATTTGGTAGTCTTCACCTCCAAAGTTTCTTCCTCAGTATCCTCTTCATCAATTTCATGAATTTTCTTTTCTTTTTCTTGTTCTTCTTCCTCATCCTCGAAAGAGTGGGACTCCAAGTCACCCATCAAATTATAAGTTAGTTCCCCTCCTTCTTCGATCAAATTGGAGGTCTTGTACGCCACCTATTTCTTAGTGTATTTTAAGACTAGATCCATCAATTCATCTAGTTCTATAATTTCCTCCTCAACCTAATCTAGAGGTTGAATGGGTCTATCTTTCACCAAATCATAGTCATGATACTGTATGCAATCACCATCATCATCAACTTGATCTAGCATAGGAAAGGGCCTATAAATTCTAACCATGTCAATTATCATCCTTGAATGTACCTTCCTTTTTTGACCTCTAGTTCATCTTGACAATTAGCCTAGTAGTCCTCAATACAAGGCTTATTCCTATACTACCTCCTTGTTGAGTGTTTAGCCACATCATACACATCAAAATTCATGTTGATATATTCAAATGAAGGAATTGTAGCTCCACTTCTAAGTTTTTAGCTCCCAGTTTTATTGGGAAAGATTTTATTTTACTAAGTGTAATTGGAAATTCTAGACCCACACTTTTTTTGTACTTGCTTTTCAAAATTTTGTTAAAACCACTAAGTTGCCTTATTACTTCCAAAAAAGATAATTTTATTTTTTGGGTACCTTGGAAGCCTATATGGTCTATCAGGGCAATCTTGAATTCTAATATATGTGAATTTGGGAAATTGGATGTACCATGATCCATATTTCTTGATTAGATCCATGGCTTCTTGTAACAACCTAGCATTTTGAGTTCTTTACAAAATCTTCATAATATACATGAGGACAGAATCATTTGCCCTCTTATAGTAGGAATTATTTTTGAGGTATAATTGGGGGTAGCAATCATAAAATTTATATTGTCTTGGTGCAGTGCCTACCTTCCCATTACAGGTCAATCCTTCATACCTAAAATTTATTGCTAACATGTATACCACATAAGAGGTCATTGTGAAAGACCTCTTCTCCAAGTTCTTAAATTGGGAATGCATGGTGTCACTAAGTATCATGGCCAAATGGATGTTCTTATCTCTAGTGGATACCTCCTCAATGTAGTAAAACATCCAATCTTCAAATTGAGGTGCCTTTACAATTCCCATTATTTTGCTTAATAAGGTGACCAAATCTCAATACTCATCTTTAAAATCACTTTTATAAATATTTTTGGGCATCTTTGAGTAATGTGGCCTATATTTCTTCAACCAATGTGAGTTGATTATATCCTAACACCTTTCAGGCCCTTGGGTGTAAATTTCCTTGGACTCCTCTTGTGTAACCAATGCCATCTTGGAATGAGTTAGAATGCCAAAAGCTTTATCTAAAGCCATCTCTATGAAATTTTCTATTATTCTTCCATATGGACCTATAATTCTTTTTTGATCCTATTTGTAGTGTTTCACACACTACACAATCAAGTCATGACATTGCATTGAAGGAGGGAAGCCTGTTGCTTGGGATATCTCATTCCTAACCATCCTCTTAGCTAGGTATGAAGGATTTTGGCCATACATTATTGCTTTGAACTCCTCAAGGTTGATGTAACCCATGTTGTTATCCCAACATTAGCCCAATATAAACTATCTTTTTTTTCAAGAGCACACCCTTGAAATTAAACTTCATTTATGTTATCCTTAATAAATTCTCTACTTTCTCACCTTTCTCAGCCCGCATTTGTTAGTCAAGCATAGCCTAAATTACTTGGAGAGAAAGTGTTGAAAGAATGAACAAATTTCCCTTAGAAATCCTAAGCATATCAAATTCATCATTAATTACAAGGAAAAGAATTTGCATTTCTCCACAATTAATATATATCCTCCTTATTAACCCATATGCTAAAAATTCCATTCTTTAAAACATCAAAATCAAGCCTTAAATGAATTTTTAGAGTTTTTATACTACTATGGATTTCAAAGATTTCAAACCTTTGGTGATTTAACAATATTATGGAATTTTGGAGGATCTTTAATGGTTTTGGATTTTATCCACGGGAAGTAAATTCCCCGTAAGATCAAATTTTTTGAATTTCTTGGAAACCCGAGACTTCGTGGAAATCCAAAGAGTTTGCATGGTAGCAAAAAACTAGGGTTTTGAACATTCTTTTTTAAAATTTGAATCTTTTGAAAACACTAAATATGATTTATCCCAAAATTTGAATAATTTCCCCCTTTAGCTTACAATTTTTGAAAACCTAAATAGGTTGGTAATGATTTATAACGTTGAGAAACCCTAGAGAGTCAGATTTCTTGAGGATTTTAAAGGTTTGAATGTTTGAATCATTTGAAAAAAACCAAATTTCTTAGTAGCAAGATAAAATCAACTCGAATCTACATGATAATGAGTAGGATGATCCAAAATTTTCAAATTCAAACTATAATGAATCTTTACCCTAAGACCCTACATTAATTTTACACCATTTAACTAAAATTTGGAAGTAAACATTTAAATGCACATATGGATGTGTTCACTACCAAACTTTGAGCTAGATTTAGCAAGAAAAAAACAACTCAAATTGACTCTAGAATGTGGTTGAAACTTTTCAACTTGTAGTGCCCCTCTAGTTGTTACTATTATGTGTTTAGATTTGTATATGTGTTAAACAATACCTTTACTATGATAGACCTTGATATTTGTTAGTCTTATGATCGTTGGCTTTAGAGTGATGTGGATGTTATTCTATGTTGAGATGATGCACTTTATAGATTTTATGTTTCATGTTATGGCTTTGGATTAGCATAGTGGTTAATATTGATATATGCTTATCTGTTGATTAATATGCTTTACTTCGTCCGGTTTTGATGTGATGGTATTTTATTAGATGTTATCCTTATGACATGCTTTAATTAGCTTAGATATTTGAATTAATATGTAATAATGCTTTTGATTTAAGTATTATGTTAGATTCGTCAATTTTGTAACTTGTATTGGTGAAGGGGACATGATTGCACCACTTGCTTGCGGCGCCTTAGCGATCTGAGATTTCCCTCTTCATGGTGTGTTTATTATGTTATATATATGCATGTTCGATATACTCTTTGTTAGCGGGTTGACAAATAGGGACATTATTGACTCCACCTGGTTGTGTGAGTTTTGACGTGTCCATTAGTATGATATTTGATTAAGGGAACATTACTTCGGGGTTTTAGATTGCCAAGGCATCACCTAGTCGTGAATTATTATTGCGTTGGGTTTTAATTAGAGATTTAGGATTTGGCTATGTTGTTTGCATCTCCTTGATTTTATTTAATTGCAAGTTGGAAAAGGTAAATAAATGGCTCTATGTATTTAAATTTATTAAATTTATCTGGTTATAATGTTAGAAATGTTATTTAATTTATTAATTAATTTAATTTAATTAATAACATACTCTAATCTTGGATTAGATTTATGTTATTGATTAATTAAATTAATTGTGTGGAATTGAATTAAGTTATTCATTTTGGAATTTAAAAGTGTTAAATGATTTTTGAAAAGAAAATTTTAAAAGTTTAAATTCTTTTGAAAATAAAATTTTAGGATTTCAAATGCTTTTTTGAAATAGAATTTTTTGGAAAAAGTAATAAAGTCATGTTGAAAAGAAATTTGATTTTAAATTTAAAAATATATATATATATATATATATATATATATATCTCAAAATGGATAGAGGGGAAATAACTATGGTGATTGTGGGATATTTTGGAAGAAAGTTGACTAAATTTGGGGAAAATTGATGAGAGTGGATATATTTCATTTTGGAGAAAAATATTGATGTTAAAAAAGAAAATAAATGAAGGCTTTCTTGTTTTGGATACATTCTTTGATGGAGAAGTGAAGATTTTGGGGAAGAATTGAAGGGAGATTTTTCATTCTTGGAAAGAAATTGGTTGTGAAGAAGGAAGGATTTTCTCTTGTTGTTGATGCACTTTGGATTGGAGTGAAGATTTGGAAAGATTTTGACAAATTGGAAATTGCAGCTCAACACCAAATTTCTTCTTCAAGCTTCAAACAAGTTCTTCTTGTTTTTTTATTGTTTTGAAAATTTGGTTTTTTCAATTTTGAAAACTTGTTGCAAACATATTTGAAAACCTTGTTGAATCATGGAAGAAATTTATATGTTTGTAGAAAAAAAAAAACTTTCAACAGAAACTTTCAAGTTTAACAATAGAAAATTTGAAAAGGAAAAAAATGAAATTAGAAAACCTCTATTTGGGAGTTGAAATGTTTCATATCAAATTAGAAATTGAAATCAAGAAACTATGTTTGAAAATTAGTTTCATTGTAAATTTTTTGTAGAAAATTGGTTCAATTTGACTGTAAAATGGAGATTTTATGTTTATATATATATATTCTATATACATATATTTTGCATATTGGGTCTATTTTATTTTGGAAAGATTTGTTCCTGTTAAAATTTTGGCACAAAAATCATGTTCTGGAAATAACCAGAACAAAGGATTTTGTGTGCTCTGTTTTTATTTAAAAATGAGTATTTGAAAGAGAAAAAAAATAATATAAAATTATTTTTTTATTTGTTTGGAGAGGAAGGGGAGCAGCTGTGGCTGCACACAGTCGTGCCCCCAGTGGAGGGCGTTGTTGTGGTGTGGCAGCCTCCCACGAGGAGGTGAGCCGCACGACTGGTGATCACTCCTCTTGGGGGTTTCACTTTATTAAGACTTTTTGTTTTTGTGTGTATATAATTATATATATAATATATATATTATATATAATATATTACTATATTATTTATATAATATATATATTATATATTTTAAATAATTGGAAATATTATTTGTGAGGTAAATTTAATTGATTTAAAATATATATATTTAAATATATATATATATAATTGTATAAATACGTCAATTATCACGATTATATATGCATGTTTAATATGCATTTATATTTAAATATATTGATCTTAAGATGGTTACTTTATTATAATCGATGCAAAAAAATTGATTTTATAATCAAATGATTTTATTTAAAATTTGATTTTGATTATTATGTATAATTGAGAAAAAAGGAATTAAATTATTAGTTTTAAATTCCTCAATGTTGCAAATGTAATTTTATTTGCGCTTGAATATTTTGCAAAATAATGTTTTTTTTTAAAGAAGGGGAAAAAATATATTCAATCCAAAGCGAGATACAAGGAAAAATCCACAGGCTCAGTAAAAAGGTGAACAACCAACAAACCAAACAACAACACTACATAGTCCTGTCTTCCAATAAAACTCTCTCCAAAATCCCCTGATAATCAGAAGGTAACTCATCCCTACCACTGATATCCCAACCATCCCCTTTCTCCGAGGCCCACCTCGCCAAGCAGTCAGCCACAGTATTCCATTCTCTAGGGATGTGACAGAAAGAGACAGATTCCAAGGAGCTGCATACACTTAAAATTTGTCTGACCATCGAAGCTAAATGCCAACTAACACCATCCAACCTCTGGTTGTTCAACATATCCACAACAATCTGAGAGTCAGACTCACAGATAATCCTCCTCCAGCCAAGAGAGCAACTCCTCTCAACAGCAATCTTAATAGCCAGGGCCTCCATCAGGTTATTAGAGTAAAGCCCTTTGTAAACAGAGAAGCAAAAAACAACATCACCATCTTTACTTCTACCAACACCCCCAATGCCAGCATGCCCTGGATTCCCACGAGAAGATCCATCAGTATTAATCTTCAGGACCCCATCAGGAGGAGGTGCCCACCTCCCATCACGGCAGACCCGTTTCTTGACACGACGGGGCATAATTCCAGCAGTGCAACTCCTACTATTAACACCCAAGCTCAGATCCCGCACAACTGCAACATCCCCAGGATCAATACTTTCAGACATATCACATTTGGCATGAATAGTCTCCTGAAGCCTACTGATAATCTTCTTCCACAGTTGCCCCCTGTCTAATCTGGAATCACAAAAAACTCTACGGTTCCTTTCCAGCCAAAGGTTCCAAAGAATGAAAATAGGCCCAATGAACCAGGCCACCTGAAGAAAAGGAGTCTTCGCAGGAGGCCTGCCCAGGCTCTCCCAAAACTCAATAAGAGAGGAAGCATGAATGCAACCATGATGCCAAGCCTCCCACCATCTGTGCCAAATCTCACGAGAATAGGGGCAATGAAAGAACAAGTGGGAAGAACACTCTTCACTGCTCAAACAAAGAACACAAATGGAAGGTCCCTGAAACCCCCTTTTGTGAAGGTTTCCCAAGTAAGACATTTCCTCTGGGCAGCCAACCATAAAAAGAAGTTACACTTGGGCCAAGAAAAGTTGTTCCAAACCTTCCTCCACCAAGGCACCTCAGCAGGACCATGTAAATTCCTATCAAACACAGCATAGCCTTGAGCAACAGTATAATTACCTTTTGGGCTAGGACTCCAAGCCAATTTGTCCCTCTCCTTCAGAGAGCTGCAGAGCCTACCCTCCAAGACCTTACCCAAGGCTGCCCGATCCTCCTCAAAACCACCCACAGGCCACTCTTGTGGATCCTTCCAGCACGACACCTCTAGATGACCAATACGCTTAACAGTTTTAAAATGCTCCACCTTAATCCAACTAGCATCAGAGAACATATGGCAGAGAGGCAGAAGCTGAGGGAAACTAGATAGGATGGGAGGGTGACCATCCCAAGAGTCCAGCCAAAATAGAGCATTAGAGCCATTATTACAGATCCAGAAGAGACCATTCCTAACAAGCTGAGCTCCCTTCTTAAGAATATCCCAAATGCAAGAACCTTTGCCCAACAGGGCAATCCGTGGCACATCCTGGCTCTCAACACCAGGAACATACTTGAAAGCAAGAATCTTGGCCCAATCCTGATCCTGGTTGTTGCACCATCGCCAATATAGCTTAGCCGCCAAAGCCATAACCACAAGAGCCATAGACCTAAGGCCAAGGCCCCCAACATGCTTCGGCCTACAGACAGACTCCCACTTGACTAAACTCCACTTCGAGGAAAGAAGGTTACCCGACCAAAGGAATTGCTGGGAAAGAGCATCAAAATCCCTCATAAAGGAGGCAGGAGGAATCTGCACACAACACCTATAAATAGGGAGAGCCTGCACCACAGCTTTTAGGAGAAGCACCCTACCAGCAGATGAGAGCCATCTGTAAGTCCAATGACTGACCTCACTCCGAAACTTATCCAATATCCCCTGCCAAAAATTTCTCCGCTGAGGTCCCAAAGCCAAAGGAATCCCTAGGTACATCAGGGGAAGAGATCCAATTTGGAATCTTAGAATCCTGGCAATCCTGTTCTGAATGAGACGAGGAGTGTTAAAGAAATAAATGGAAGATTTATCATCATTAATACTCTGACCAGAAGCTTTCAAGTAGATGTCTAAAGTTCTCCTGAAATTCACAGCCTCGCTAATTCTAGCCAAGCCCATTAGTCCAGTATCATCCACAAATTGAAGGTGAGAACAAGGAGGGAGATCATTGTTCCAGCACCAGCCATGAATACGACCCTGCCGCACCTGAGATTTAATAAATCTACCAAGACCTTCTGCCATGATAATGAAAAGGTAAGGGGAAAGAGGGTCCCCTTGCCGAAGTCCCCGAGAAGCACTAAACCAATCTGAAGATTCCCCATTCATGAGAACAGAGAAGGAGGATGAGGTAACACAACTGAGGACCCAATTCACCCATTCCTCTTTAAAGCCAAAGACCAAGAGGATATTCTGAAGGAACTCCCAGCTCACCCGATCATAAGCTTTAGCCATGTCAAGCTTAATGAACATCGCCCTCTCCTTAGAAGAATCCATAGAGTGAATAACCTCTATAGCAATCACGACACCATCCAAGATTTGTCTCCCTTCCACAAAACCTCCCTGCTCAGCTGAAATCAAAGCACCAAGGAGAGGTTTGAGTCTCTCAGCAATTAATTTGGTGATAATCTTGTAGACAACGTTGCATAAAGCAATAGGCCTGAATTGCTCCATCCGGTTAGCCCCCTCCTTCTTAGGTATGAGAGCCAAAAAAGTCGAGTTCAAAGACTTAAGCATTTGTTTGTTCCTAAGGGATTTGTGAACCACCTCAAGGAGATCAGACTTTATTATTTCCCAAAATTCCTAGAAGAACTCAATCGGAAACCCATCTAGGCCAGGAGCTTTGCCTTTTTTCATACTAAACACAACTTTCTCCAATTCAGGCAACAAGATTAGACCCAAAAGAGCCCCATTCATCTCATCCGAGACCAAGCGAGGAATAGAGTCCAAGATAGCCCTCTCCTCGGTTCTAGCAGCAATATCCTCCTTAGTAAAAAGATTAGAAAAATAGTTGACAGCTTCCCTAGAAATTTCACCACCAGACGAGAGAAGGGTTCCATCACTCGAGACAAGCATGGAAAGAGAGCTCCCCTGCCTACGGGCCTTAACCGAATTATGAAAGAAAGACGTATTCCTGTCCCCCTCCTGAAGCCAATCAATACGGGATTTTTGCTTCCAGAAAATCTCCTCCCGAAGCTCCCACTCTTCTAAGCCCTTAAGGGCCAAGGATTCAGCATTCAAAAGGTCAGAGGATAGCCCATGGTCTCGAATCAAAGCAGGTGAGCAGCAAGTTTGGCGCCGGAACTTGGCTTGTTATTTATTCCCTCACCAGCCTATACTTCATGTTGGAGTCGTTTACAAAAGTGTGCCTCCATAGGCGGAAACCTCGTACCACCAATCGGCACGGATCCGAGGAGGTGATCAATGACACGTGGTGGTGGGAGAAGATTTTGGTGACCCCCATGGAGGAGACCTGGGAGTTGATAGGCCGGTGATCAGGTCCTCAATCCAGGATATCAGGCCGGTGGTCTGCACTCCTGTGGCCAAAACAAAATCTATCGAGCCATTGAGATGGCATAATGCCCACACTCCTATTATTTGGTAATTCCATTGAAGTTGGCTTCACGTCCATGAGATTAGAACTATGTATCTCTGAGCAAAAGAGAAGAAGGATCAAGCCTAGCTAACCCTCCTCGTTTTTCATCCATACTAATAACAACGTTAAAGTCACCAGCCAAAATCCAAGGGAGAAACGGGTCCAGAGAACAGACAAAATTGATATGATCCCCAAAAATTGTGTCACCACGGAAGATCGGTGGGAGCATAAATATTGGAGAAAGACATCTTCGCGGTTTGAAAAATGGAGAGCAGCATAGAAGACCAACAGAGCTTGCCCATAAGGGGAGACTCCCTAGACTCGAAGCAAGCCACCCCAGGCGCCCAAATGCCCTACCCCACCCATTGTGCCCAGGGCCGGAATCCCGCGACACAATTATTCAAACCATCCACTGTAAGCTTGGTTTCCTGTATGAAGACAACATCCGAAGCCTGAGACTCAATTAATCTGTGAACAACCTTTTGTCTGGGGATGTTGTTCAACCCCCTTACATTCCATGATAAAACTAACATTTAGGGGGTGGGAGAAGTGGGAATCAATGGGTTTCATAGACCCAGACTCAACCAATGTATCACCCATTATCTTAACCTTCTCTTGATCAGTCTTCCTTCCACTCATATTTGTTTATCTTGAGTCCTTTTAAAAAGATTTTGATACAAGCGTAAAATGAGGAGGGCATAGCACCCTTCCACGAGATGCGGATGCCTTCATAACTTCGGGACAAGGGGCTTGAGCTATACATTACCACCATAATGCAGCATGACTCCACGGAGGCCTTAAGCTCATTACAGGCTTGAGAGGCCTTGGAGTCAAAGCGGTACAAACTGACCCAGGCCACAGTGAGATGGCTCCTCCTTCACCCATCCACCTCGATTCTCTCGACCCTGCTTGGAGAGAAATCTCAATTCAGACACATCTTCTTGGACTACACTATCTAGAACCTCAAACCTGTTAAATGTGTCATCATTCTGTCTATCCATCCAGGGTCTCTTCTTGCCTTTGCCCTTATTATGGGATTTAACCGGGGTAAATCCCTCTTTATCAACAGGCCCATCAGACACAGGAGCTTTCCCCTTGTTCAACCTAGGAGGTCCAGAGGCAGGCAAGGGGGAAGAATTCAATCTGGGGCATCTGCGATGTAGATGACCATATTCATGGCAAATTCTGCATCTGAATGGAAGGGTTTCGTAATCTAGCTATTGAATCCAGGAGGAAGAACCCATGCAAATTTCCATAGAGTCTGGTAATGGATTATTCAAATCAACTTCAACACAAATACGAGCAAAAGAAATTACCTTACGATCTTGAGTTTGAGAAGCTGAACCAACAGGTTTCCCAAGAAGTAAAGAGATTGAGTGGAGGATATCTTCCCTCTAGAATTCCAATGGAAGCCTCATCAAACGAACCCACACAGGTACCCGCGATGGGATCTCTTCAGCAGAGTTGAAGCCCATATGCCAAGGCTTGATAAAGAGCCCAACCTGGTTAAAGAAATAAGGGCCACCCTTAAAAGCCCTATTCATGTCTGACATGCTTGAGAAAATAACCAGGAAATAGTTATTAGCCGCTAAAAGAATCTCCATATCTCCTTCAGGGTTCCAAACCCGACGTGCCCAGGACTCCAACACAGGAAGAGAAAGACGAAGGCCCAAAAATTTGCAAATAAGAGCATGCTTGCACCAGTAATCAACATCCTCTAAAACCTATTCAGGTTGAATAACTAAAACTGGTCTAGCTTCCGATCTCTCCAAACATCCATTCACTTTTTTAATTCGAAAAGACCCTTTTGACGAGGAGGTACCCTCCCCAGAAGGAGGAAGCTCAGTCCGATCCTTGTTACTGGCATGCATCAAAGAAGATGGATCTACCATCTCCAAATCCAAGGAAGAAGCAAGGCCCTGATTTGCCATGGCAAAACGAGCCCAAGCACCAAACAGAAGACGGAAAGAGGCAAGGCAGTCGGCCCAAATGCCCAAACGACCTCGTGCCTCGCGTCCAAGACCTGCTTACGAGAGGCAGAAAAATCCCAGCCACGAGGAAGGAGATCTAACCTGTCAACCCCCTCGAGACCCATGCAAACCACGAGAGCCCCTGACGTGACATTGACATGCCGCGAGCAGGTGAAACATGAAGTTAGGAGCCTGCAGGCCTATAGCTGCGCGAACTCATGAGCATACATCCTCAACCTCAATGAGTATTTGCAAGTAATTTTAATTGGAGTTAATTAGATATATAATTATTTTTATTAGAAAAGATGTAAAGGTTGATTCTTTAAGAAAAATGCTTTATTTATTTATTTTTAAATGATTCTTATTATTAACTGTAATTGAGAAAATTTGAAGTAAAGTAATTGGATTAGCCCTTATTTGAATTATAATGAAATTAAACAATTAGGGTTTTGAATTACTTAATGTTGCAAATGTAATTTTACTTACCTTGGATGTTTGCAAACGATGTATTATTGCTTTGATGGGATTTAGTAAATCCTATTTTAATTGATTACATGCAATATGTCATTGCGTTGTTTAGATTTAGGAAATTCTAAAGTAGGTTATTTAATTGCCAAAAGTATCTTTTCGTTATGTGTTTTATCTCATTGTCGTTGTTGGGAAAATGGAGTGAATTGTTTATGTAAGTCTTCCAGATGGGGTTTTCATTTAATTGTGTGGGTTGTTGTAATATGTTAGTCAACCTTTGTATTGCCTTGGGTAGTGTGTATAGTTGTATCCTATTGTTTTACCCGGTTTTCACAAACGGGGATGGTTTGTGTCTCCTTGGATTAGGAGTGGATTATGTGATTTGTGCCTCCTTGGATTAGGAGTGGATTATGTGATTTGTACCTCCTTTGGATTATGAGTGGTTTATGTGGGCGTGCCTCCTTTGGAAGGAGTGGATTATGTATTTTGTTGCCTCCAATGTTTGGAGTGAGTTTTCATTATATGTTCCTCCTAGAGTTGGAGTGGTTTTATCTTGTTAGTATGCACTTGAGATTCCCTAGGTGTTTGGTTTGTATGTGTTGTCAAGTAAAAGAGTGGCTTCTATTAGGTGTCAGAGCCCAAAGAGGTAAACTAGGTAACCTTCGAAGGTGGTTTAATCAAGTGATAACTAAAACAATATACTTAGAAGTTTGGGTAGTATTTCACATTAATCAAGCTAATTTAGCCTCACTCATAGACACAAGTGCTTGTATAGGCTTGGGATGAGTGGGAAGGCCTGGAATGGCAAGGTCATCTATCTTGTCTTTACGAGAGGTATTTGATTCCGCATGAGTGAGTATGGGGGTCGAGATTCGGTTGAGGCCACCAGGATATACCATAATGGGGACCCAAACTGCGAAGATTTCAGGAGATCTCCATGTTGAGCTATGTGACACACTCTTTCTACGATAGCAGATTGGTATTTGGTTTTATGTGTGTGGTGCTAACTTAACATACCACGGTTGTTTATTTACGGAAGCAATGTGACTTATATGGGTAGCGTTGGGAAGTGTGCAATATTTATTCTTATGATTTGTGTGGTTCATGTGATTGGATGTGTCGGTATGAGTTAGCCTGTGTCTAGAGGTTGATGGTCTTGTATAGGATTCATTGTTACTATCTCCTAACATGGGGGGTGAGCCTTCAAGTATCACTTGGTTGGGTGGAATGTGCACCTTACTCCATTGGGTTTTCTTCTTGTTCGTGTGGATGAGATTTCCAGTTGAGAGCTTGTGGGATCTAGTTTCATTTTATTCTTTATTCATTGCAGTTGAATCTTGTAATTAATTCCCTCATTTGTTATTGAGGTGGAAGATGTATTATGTAACCATGCTTATTGGATTTACCTCATTCAGGAGAATGAGAGTTGTAATCTTATTGTTAAATTATCGTTATTTGAAATCATGTGGTATCTCTTATATCCTTTGATGTAATTTATCATGTATGGAATGTATGTGTTCTTAATTCATTAAGTAATTAAATGTTATGGTTTCAATTCATGTTTCTTGTTTGGGTTTTAAAGTAATCTCAGTCTCGTAACCTTAGAGGTTGTTGGCATTGGGTAGTGAACTTGCATGTTATTTGTACTTAAACAAGAAAAAATTAGTACATTTGAGTAGTTAATTGCAACTTCCTCTAGGGTTGCGTGGTGGGGCATTACACAACTACACTAATGGATCACTCAAACACTTCTACTCAACTCTCAATGTGATGAAAATAAAGACTAAGTGTGCAATGAAGCAAAAAAAACAACCTTTTATATCCATGAGGTACACTTGACCATTAATGAACTAACATATGACCTAGCAAGCACTCATCATGAAGATGATGCACTTTTCAAAGTTCGATCATGCCATGGATTTCGGGAATGTGATGGAGTTGTGTATTTTAGAACTTCCGGTCAAATTTGGATTTTAGAGGATTCCATGGGATGACAAAATCCCTGAAAACTTTAAATCTACACAAACAAAATAAATTGACCTAAATCCATTCTAAATCTTTTCAATGACTTTCACTTGGCATTTCTTGGTTACAAAATACTCAATCTTCCACATTTGACGAGGTCTTGATAAATATTGGGAAGATGACCCAAAAATAAAAATTTCAAGGACCTTTCTCCTAAAGAAAAAGCAGGGAACCTACAAAAGTGAAAAGGAAAAAGGGGGGTCCCTATTAGGACAGGCATGTGTGCAAGGCACAACACTACCCGAGGTCATATAATTGCACTTACAACACTCTCAATTCAAAAAATAAATCCTTAAAAAATGAATGAATGTTAAAGACTATTGGTGCAGATATGAGTGGCAACATAGAGGATCAACACATGTACATGGATTTTAATGAATAAATGGAGCACCAAAAATGGATATTATTAATTGGTCAAATGAAGAACAATGAATTGCTACTGAAAAGATATTTCAACTTGATTGTTCATCCATGGAATCTAAGACATGATACCATTGAACAAAATCTATAGGTTAGAAAACCAATTTGCATATCATTATCACAATTATAGATGTTTTCCCATTTCAAAAAAAACAACAATTTAATCAATTATAATTTATATTGTAGGTATTCTAAAATTGTACTATGAATCCATGTCTTAAAAACACTAGACAACTTGAATAAAAAAATGTTTAAAAGGACTATGAGGAGTTAGCAAACACAATACAGAGACATACAATCTGTAGAGAGGATGCATGTCTATGAGAGAAATGAGGACAAATGTTTTACAGGTAGTCATTTTTATACACGTGATTAAATTTATTGTTTAACACATTTAATTATGTAATAAATTGACTAACAATAAATTTACGTTAATGATACATGATTTATAGATACAATGCTCCATTGCCATTAATTTTGTAAGGAGAATATGAAGATATAGAGAGTGGTGAAAAAAAATGATCCTACTAGAAATGATGATAGACTTAATTCACACAATTGCTACATTTTGCAACTATAGAGAGAAAATATAGATTGGAAACTTGTTCTATCAAAAATTTTGCAATTAAATATATTGATAAGTATGTATACAAATCAAAGAAAAGCTCCAAAACATACTAACAAATGTTAATATGTGCAACAAACATAGAAAATCCAGATGATCTAGCTACAAAATCTTATAGAAAGCTACTGACTGAAAAAATACTAGAAAGAGATATTGGAGCTCAAGAAACAAACTATATGTTATTAGAACTATTGTTGGTTGAAAGCAATAGAATTTTTATCAATCTAAATGTATCAACTAAGGTTCTCAAATGTGTAGTGTTGCACATTGAAAATAACAATGAAGAACAAATAATATTGTTCATTGATACATACAAAAATAGGCCTTTTGGTATGGAATCTATCTCACTAATTGATGTGGAAAAATCATGGATATATAATATGAAATGAAAATCAGTTAACAAATGGAATACAAGAAAAACAACATCTATTGTGAGAGTATTTCCTAGATTCTATTTATTCCTGCACATGACTTAGAGAAATGGTTTGATTTTTGCTTCTCAAAATTATTACTCTATAAACCATTTCATGGTATTCAAAGAGATAATGGTCATTGAAACAACAGAAAATAGGGTTTAAGTAGAGTGAACCAAATATGGTAAGATGAGAGACCTATTTTCCTTTATTTCATTAGGAAATGAGATCCACATAATGAAATCACTAACAACCTTGAGGTGAATCAAGTCAAAGTGTAATTCTACTAATTTCCTTTTTTTGCAAGGATGGGGGTCCCAATTAAATGGCACTTTGGGGAGAAAGATTAAAAATAGCAAAACTAATTCCAAAATGTAACCTAAAACATGAATTTGGAAAATTAAGCTCAATACTGATGGAACCAGAAATCAAAATGCAGATCTGAGAAAGGCAAGGTGATGTGTACCAGTCACCAAAAGTACTTTTTCAAAGCTCATTCACCCTCTGATGAATGGGTCCTAGCTAGGGCTCTGTAAAAATGGTTTCTAGGTTCTCTTCTCTTGTTTCTACACTCCTAGATCCTCAATTTGCATAGTCAGACAATCAAAAATAAATCTTGTAGGTGAGTTTCTGTGAAATTGCAATAATGATGACAACAAATGAAACTTTGAAAACTTTGCAATCTTTCTCTTCAAGAGATCTTCCACCTAAAATCTACAAATACAAATCAAGAGGGAAAAATGTTTTTTTGTTGGTGAATGGGGATTTTCCTTGGTCAAACCCCTTTTTGGTAATTAAACCTTGCAATGAAATGAAATATCATGAAAGGAATGATGAATGAACATGCCTATGTCACAACTCACCAAACCCTTGGATGAACCTTGGAACATGTAGATCTGCAACTAGCATGAAATGGCTTCAATGGATGTGGATCTTGATCTTGAAACTTGATTTGAAACAATGCCTTGAATGCTTGAATGGATCATGAACACTACATCAACATATTAGCTCAAATAGCATGCATGATGCAAGAAGACTTTAACATGACAATAGGATCTTGATTGCTGCAATAATTCTTCAATAAATCTACCTTTGAATTCCTTGAAATTCTCTTGAAATCTCACTTTAGCTCTTGTAATTGAAACTTGAAAACTTAGATGAAACATAGTGAAATGACCTTATATTTATAGGTATATAACACTAATTTCCTAAATTCAAATAACACAAGCCGACATGTGAATATACATTTGAAATCATTAAAATACCACCAAAACATAATAAAATTTAGGTCCTATGTCTAAGTGAGGACCCATTCACCCTTGGGTGAATGGGTCCTAGGTCACTTACCTAGGACACACATTTCTCAATGATAAATATTATGTTATCGTATTAATGAATGTCGGGTTTTCCTCTTCGAAAAATGAAATTAATTAGGCTTGGATTTAAATTAAAGGACCCAATTAAGGAAAATTAACCTCAATTAATTAATGAATCCCTAGATGAGTGTGAAAGTGTAAAGACACTCTACAACACTACATTAAGGCACAATTAAGTCCATTTTATTTAATAGGCCTCTAAACTCATTGCTATGTAAAATGCATATTACAACACTAAATTAAGGTATAATTTAGTTCATTTTAATATTAATTCCAAAATTAAGTGTGAAAAGGGATGCTTTTTCCTACACTACAATCCTAACAATGATGCAATAGTTTCAAAATAGCTAAACTTCAACTACAATCAATGGAATATGGAGTGAAGAATAGTGACTGACATTATTGAAGATATTACCAACTCACAAAGTGAAGACATCGAAACTGTCCAAGATACTACTATAGAGAATGAATGGTAAATTCTATCTAGCCTTCATCATGGTCAAGCTATGCAAATTTTAGAAATGGATATGCTAGGTAGGAGGGATTTCAACAAATAGACCAATTGGTCTAATGATTTTCAAAATGAACAATACAAAAATAAAGCTATCAATTTTATCACCACCATGAAAAGAAATGGTTGTTTCATTCAAGATGATCATATACGACACTCTACCACCTATGAAAATCTCACCAAAAAATAAGAAAAAATAGTTAACATGATAATTTCACACTACCAAAGAAATCAAAATGAATCTTTGTTGTTCATGATAATTTAAGGTACAACAGGAATAGGAAGGTCATATGTTATAGGTACCATAAAAAAAGCACTTCAGAATGCTTCAATGTCATCCTGATCTCCCCTACTTCTACTTGCACCAACTGGAGTTGCAACATTCAATATTGGTGTATCAACTATTCATTTTAAGTTGAAAATTCCAATCATAGACTTCAAAGAGTTGGAAGGGACGAGATTTACAAGTTTTCAAGAAGAATTAGGACATATCAAATACATATTGATTGATGAAATGAGTTTTCTTGGATAAAGATTGCTTGAAAACATATATTCTCAACTCCATCAAGCTTTTCCTAAAAATGCAAATCAACCCTTTGCAGGTATGTGATTACTTCTACCAAATTTGGTTAAAATCTACTACATGTCCTTATTTCTAAATTATACACTTGAATATAACATTTATATATTACTTGTAGGAATATGAATGATCTTAATTTTAGATCTTAGAAAATTACCTCTTGTTAATGACAGACCACCATATATAAGCAAAAGATGAGTTGAAATCCCATGGAAATAATTCAAAATTTTCATTACTTTAGATCATATTTTCATACAAGATAGATCAAACAATCAACAACAAAGATTTTGTCAACTTAGATTAAAAATATTAAAGATGCAATCCCCACAATATATTATTGGATTTTGCTAATGACAAGATCTATCACGAGGTTAGATGCACCAACCAATGAATAATTTGACAATAATGTTCATTTGCTTTCAAAAAATGACAATGTTCATACCCACAACAGGAAAAAATTATACTCTTTGAAAAATCCAATTTCATGGACCATGGCAACAAAAATTAGAAGTGTTAGTGCAACTGAAGGATATATAGATGATGAACTTGATATTGAATTACTATTAAGTATAAATGCAAGAGTTATGTTAACATAAAATCTATGGATAGAAGAAGGACTTGTCAATGGAGCTCTAGGATCTGTTCTAAAAATTGTATATGGACCTAGAACATCACCACCCTAAACACTAGCATATGTATTGGTAGAATTCGACAATTACTTAGGAATTCCATTTGATGATCAACATCCTTTCAATGTTCCAATCACATCAATTCAAAGGAATAACTCAATACAAATACCATTGAGATTGTCTTGGGTTTTAAAAATACATAAGTCACAAGGGCTAACTCTTAAAAAAGCCATGGTTGATATCAAACCAACATAAATAATAGGTTTAACATTCATCGCAATCTCTCATTTCAGGTCTCTAAACAAAATATGAATTATGTCGCCATTCATATATGACAAATATGCAAAATTAAAGGAATGAAAGTAAATTGCAAACAAAAAAGTAGAAGAAAATAGGCTCAAATCCTTAGAATATAATTGATGTAAGCTACATACTTTTCATTCAATACAATGTCTATATCTATAAATTATATTTTTCGTCTCTATTTCGTTTGTGAATAAATATATATGTCATTATATTCTTCTCCATTATAAAATTAAAAAAAAATGAATTCCTGGAAAAGGATGTATCTCGATGTTTCTTATATAAATTACTAAATAAGATAGATAAGCTAGTTATATTTTAGCATTTGACGAGTAAATAAATGCTTAAAATCAAGAATATATGTATTTGAATTGTGTAAAGAAAGATAGAATAACAAGTAATCAATCATAGGAGACAAAGAAAACAACTTTTGAAGAGTTAAAAAAATTGCTTGAGAAATTATGTAAATAATTATGATAAAATAATCCATTGAAATGTGATAAAAGTTCAACCTTAATTTTTTTATTATGGTCTTTGTGGTAAAAAATTCCTTGAAAAACTTCGATAAATTTTTCATCCATCCTTATTGCCTAAATTTTTTTGGCCAATGAGATTGAAGAAAAATAATTTTGATTTTTTGAAAAGTTAAAAATATTGTATTTTACTTTAAGAAAATTGAAATATAACATATCGAAAGAAAATAATGAATTTTGATTGATTGAAAGTAAAACATTTAGTCACTTGTTAAAAGGTACCACTCAGCTATAACTCCATGGTTGGAACTAATAATATTGAATAATTATTTAATATATTATGTATATTTAGAAACCATTTTGGCACATTAAGAATAAATATATATTATTAATATATTAATGATAATTATTAAATATATAATATTTTTAATCATATATATAATATTAAATCTATTATATGTTTATATTATATTATAAAATAAATTATATAATATTCTTAATTTAATTTACAACATTCAAAGACAAGTTACCAAACAATTAATTCTTTTCTTTTCTAATGTGTAATACATCCCTTTTATATATATAGACTTAAACATATAATATGTATATATAATATATTGTAAATATAAATATATATAATATAATATAAATATACAGTATATAAGTATAATGTAATAAATTATATTTATTATTTTATTCGTAAGAGGTGAGATTTGTATTGTTGCAGAAATTTAACTTGGTTCGTACTAGGGGAGATCACAGACGAGGGATCTCATCCCCATGGTTTCAAGATTACATCTAATTTATTCAACCATGGTCATACTGACACATACAACTTTCTACCTACTTATTTCTAATGCCACAATCAGAAACCAAAATTACCTAGGATAAAAGGCTACAAATAACAAACTACTATACATGTGCACAACACACAAGGTTTTGAGTACCCATCCCAAAAACTGTTGGAGTACAAGAAACACTGAGAGGGGGGTGAATCAGTGTTTCAATAACCAATTTCAATTTAATGATTATTCAAAACATTTAATATCTTTGTAATAAATGAATGTTTAGTTTCAAGAGTGTAACCAAATATAACAACCAATAAAAAATTCTTTAAACAACATATAAAATCAAATGTTGTAAAGCAGATGACAGAAGCTACAAGACCAAATTGCATGAAACATAAATACCATATGAACCACAACATAATCATAACACAATATTTTTCATGAGTGGAAAACCCTAATAGGGATGAAAAACCACTTGGAAAATGCCTCTCTGGCTTATCAAAATGCCTCATTGGAAAAGCCTCACTGGCTACAAAATGCCTCACTAGCAGAACCTCACTGGCCAAAGATCAAACTTGTCTCATTGACTCGATCTTTTACAACACATTTTGTATCATGAATAAATCAATTACAGAGGATTTCTCTATTTCACTGCATAAAATTTCTACTTTTCATCCTAATACATTCAATGTCCTAAAGATTCATTCAATTGGAATCTTCAAAAACACAAAATGTATCAGATTATACACTTCACTGTTTTGCATACAGTTTTACAAAACAACATTTCAGAATTCTGCTCATAAACTCAACATAATATCTTTCAAGAATAGTAATTGCTATAAACTATCTTTCAAAATAATGCCACATGTAACCTGTTAATTGTCTTCAAAAATTTCCCCTTGAATCATCATTGTATATATGTTTCTAATATGCTAGACTATTATTTATATCATTCTTCAATTAACATCATCATATGTAATTACTAAAGATTTAATGCATGGTCAACATTGACTAAGTTATGGTATGAAGACTTACACACAATGCAACATATTTTAGTAAATACCATGCATAGACAGCAGCAGGTATATGGCACAAAACCCATGTCCAAATTGACACTAAAATGAATTACATGGCCTTTTACACAGGCTTAAAAATCCTAAATAATATAAGACCTCGTGCCCTAGCAGAGGACAATATTACTATCAAAAATAATAACCCATGGATGGATGTTAAGCTAAACCCTTATGAAACAACATTTGACAATAGACAGCAAAGACACTTAGTGTAAACCCTTCTCAAGACATCATAAAAACAACCCCAAATATACATAGTATGCCCTATTCGAAAACCCAAGATAATGGACTCGTAGGTAAAGATGTAACAATGAAACATCACAAAGCATGAAGCAAGACCAATTTGACATGGTGTGAAACCATAGAATAGAAATACCAATACCATCGACATAGGAAATAGACTTAGGATATGAATGAATGAAAAACCAAATCCAGGACAAATGATAAGCCGATATACATATGCATCATTGAAACCATATTTTCCAGATTATACCCAAAAACTAGGCTAGGGTTTTGAAGGATGGTGTTACCACTTTTTGCACTTTAAAATTTGCCTGAATGAAGTTGATGCATCTTCAAAACAATGTAAACCAATTTCCACTTCAATCTGGAAACCACTTGTTGAACATCCAAACCGCCATATCCACCATTTTCATTGAGCTCTCCAAGCCCTAAATCGGTTGTAGTTAATAATGCCTTTTTTTTAAAATGATGATATTTAGGGAATCATAATATCACTTATCTTTTACCACTTTGTATCACACAAAACCACAAATGATTATGTCGGTGTTGCACCTTTGCAAAACAAAACAATTATCATTGTGTCGGTATTAGACATTATTTGTATGACCACATTAAACCTCATAATGCCCAATGATATATGTCAGTCTAATAAAACATGTGCTAAGTGAAGACCAAGACCCTTGTGTCAGTCTAGCAATAACTAAGTAATGAGCATAGATCAAAACCAACCAATTCCAAAGACCAATGTATGGTATAAATCCCAAATTTATCAAGTGCAAAAACAAAACTCATATGCATATCAAATATTGTTGCCTCAACGAATTATCAATGCTCATGCAAATTCAACCAAACCAAGTTGTCTCATATCCTTCATTAAAGTGCCAAAGTAACAAGAGCAACTCAATATATGCCACTTCTATGTATGCCAAGGTAAACACTTGACATCAATGCCAAAATCAATGTCAAAGGGCAGGTTATATGAATTCCTGACAACAAATGTCTACTAAGTGTTGACGGTAGATTTGACTTGAGAAGAATTTTATTTCTGATCTCCTTTAACATGAGGATAGCATTATCCTTTTTTGTATTTAAATCCAATCAACATCACCCCAAACTTTTGTTCCTCAAGGGCAGAAATGGTGTGCAGATGAAGCTACATTCCTTTGCAAACATCCCTATTTTGACTACTATTCTGCTTCTTTTTCCTTATTGTTTTCCAATCATTTTCCCCATGCCCATCAATAGAATCCTTTAGTGCATGTGATGGAGCCTAAGAGAGGGAACACTCAGCCAATGTGGTTTGAACACCCTCAACCATTATAATAGATTCTGAACATTGTTTGACTGATGGAGCAAAAGTGTCCTTGGGGGAGGGATTTTGATAGGTAGCACTGCTACCACCATCACAGGGCACCAAGAATCATTCAAAGGAGGCAATTTCTAATCAGATTTAGATTCTAGAGAAATCTCGCTAAACTTCCCCACATTCTTTGTGTTGAGATCAATCTTTGAGGGACCATGGGTCTTGGGGGAGGCATCTTTCCACCAAGAAGCCTTCCATTTAGCTTGAGATTTCACATTTGGGCATTTTTCTACAATGTGTCCAAATTTGTAATATCTTCTGCACTTGAATATTAAACCTTCATAGTCTAGTGTTTGCAACCAACTTTTACCATTTTCATTCAAGATGATTTCTATTGGGAGGGATTTAGAGGTATCCAACTCAACCAAAATCCTGGCAAAGGTTGTGTGAATGAATTTTTTTGAGTTTGTATCTATGCATATGAAATTACCAAGAGAATTACCAATAGATGTAAAACATGATTCAAACTAGTAGTGCAAGGGGGATTTGGATGGTGAACCCAAATCAGCATAACTGAGAAAGATTCAGTGGCAGGATCAAAGTTTGGATGTCGTGATTTTAAGAGTAGTGTACTTTCTCCCCACAACCATGTGTGATTGAGAATGGCATTTGTCTTGCTTGTTGTCAAATACCACTATAAAAAAAAAAATTTGGTCTAGGATAAATTTCCATATTTTTTTCCATTAGAGGACCACATGATTTTGAAATCCATTCATGCAATACAGGAAGAATAGGAAAAAATTGACTGAACCTACCAATTAACCCATTCTCAGAAAAGAATTCTTCATTTTCATGTAGCTCCTTTAATAATATGGCATCAAAATTCACTTTCAGGGGTTTATCTAATCTATGAATTGGCCTTTTGTTGGTTATACCTGAGTTTCATTGCTTTGAAGAGACCCCAGGAAACACATACCCAAATTTGGGATTTTCCAAGGGGGTGCTAGATAGAGGGGCATCTATAAATTGTGTATCAGTGCCTAGCCCACATTTTACTACATCTACAAAGGTGAATTTTGTAGAAAATTTTTCACCCGAGGGTAGAAGCTTGGAGGGTTGTGGAGATATACTAGTTACATGAGGGCCTTCCCCACATGCAATCTGTGCACCATTGATAGCAGAGGATAGTCCAAAGGAGGTTGAATCTTGACCAAAAAAGGCATGCACAAATGCACCCCCAGTACTGCCATCAACCAAGGAATCTAAAGCAGAGGAGACTCTGCCTCCCTGCATAACTCCATTGGTGTCAAAAGCCCTCTCCTCCCCTACAACCAAAGCCTTAGAATTCGACAATTTTGACAGCGACACCATAGCCTTTTATATATAAATTATATTATGTTATATAATTAATAGTTAATAATTATATATTATATTATAATATTATATATTAGATTATATATAATATTTTTATAATTATTATATTATATTAATAATTAAATATAATATTAAATATTAAATATAATTTAAATAATATTAACTATTAATTAATATTATTCAATAATAATTCAAATATGTTAAATATAAGTACAAAATTTTGGATTGTGGTGGACTATTCTTCTTAGAGCATATGGCAAGTCTTTGGGAGATATTTCTATTCACGAGAGAATGGAAGTCCAAATAGGAATTAATGGTTTCAAATTTGTGCCTTCTTTCCCCGCCTTATTCTTACATATAGATCATGCATAATTAAACATCCATGGTCATATTTTGGAGATGCAAATACTATGTTGTCTTCTCTACAGTGTGCTCATGAGATGTTGACACTAGAAGATAGCTCTGAAGATATCATATGGGAATTTATAACATTCTTTTTCTTGTAAACAAGTTTGACATTTACCCAAACCAAGTCCACCCTTGGTTGGTAGAGTGAATGGATATTTTATTAGCAATTTATAGGTTGCTCATATGGACTTCCACTTTTTCTCTCTAGGGAATTTTTGTTTTGGTCTATAATAAGCAATCTTGCTACTTGAGAATAGTCAGACGTCTTGCTAATTTTTTTGAAACAAAGTGTAATTATTTGGTTTTAGACATGTCATTTAAAATATTCCATCCAACCCTTAAAAGGTCATGATCACATGGAGTGATCTAAAAAACACACCTTGGTCATGATGAATATCACTACAGAAGATTCTTGTAATATGTGGATTCAACTAGATTTATTTTATCCTTTTTCCTTAGATCATTTAGCAAAGGGTACAGTTTGTAGGAGCTTTACTCTTGAAACTTAGTCACAAAGTCTATAAAAAGGCATTACTATGTAAATTTTGCATTTCTTTATCCAACAATTGAAAGTAAATACGTAGAAGAGCCATTTATCAGAAAAATTTCAAAGTTATCCATGTTTAAGTCTATGGTTGAAAATAAAATGAGCATAAATGTAAGATTGAGCTACAACAGATTTGAGGTTGAAGAACTTAAAGTCATTAATATAGAATTATTTTTTTGTTTTGTTATCCCATGAGGTTTCAAGACTACCTATAGAAATGAGTCACACTTTATGAACCTTTTTGTGCGTCCACCACTGATAATTACCAACAGAAGAATTACTAATAGTTTGGATCCAATACACATAAAGACCCACAAGCCATGCTCCTATAGAGGCCATAGATGAAGAATCTAGTGATGGTGAGGGAAAGAGCCAAAATTCATTAGAAGAAAGATTAGATAAGGAGACCTTGAAGCTAACTTAGTGCAACTATAAATTAGCAATCACAATCCATTTGCAATACTCATAATCCATTAATTTTTGGGTAGGCTTTGTGCCAAAAGGACTTTGATGCTAGGTCTCAGAAGAGTTAGCAACTAGGAGAACTATCCTTGCATTGTTCACTTTTTCTCCTAATTTATTGGCTTCTCCACTCAATATCTTACAAGATGGCTCAAAGTCAATTTGTCCTACAAACTTCATTGGGTTATCACCACCTCAAGGCTTGGAAAATCAAAGTGATATCAATGGTAGGATGGGAAAAAAAGTAGATCTAACACGGACTTTCAAGTGTGACAATGGAGAATGTCAAGAAGGAAATTCATTATTCTAGTACCACAAATAAAATATAAGTACCATTTAGTAACAATAATGGACAATTTGAAGATGTTTAAAGGGGTCAACACTTTGTGAGAACCTTTAGAGAGTTACCATATACAAAGATGTCTACTGCTACGTGGAATCAATAAAAATATTAATAAAATTATGGCTCTTAGATGAATTCAAAGCAATATTTCCCATGAAATCTAATTCCCATATGAAAAATGGCTAAAGGGAGGTTAAAGGATGCAATTCATGCATATGAGAATTTTGTAGAATTCTATGAGTTTGGCATGTTACATAGTAGTGGATAAAATAATGAGAATTTATTTCCAATTTTCTCTAGTAATGATCCATTCATAATAATTTTGCACTTATGTGGCCACCATAATGAGTCCCCTTAGTGATTAAGGTGTCTCAACCTTAGTGGGTCCCCTGATTAATTATTTAATTATTTTCCCCTAAGTTGTTGAATTATTTATTAAATGCAATAATAATTATTTCCAAATTGCTAAGTCACTTTGTGGGACCTAGCAAGGAGTTGACATCCTACATGCAAGGTGTGAAAAGGTAAAATTGTGACACATGTCACATGGGTGCTCCATTGGGAAAAGGCAAGTGTTTTCACCTCTAAAATGGGTGCCATGATGACATGTGGCAGTTTTTTTTGGAAGCATGCATTGGTGGGGTTCATTTGTGTGAATGTTTATCTCTTCAGAAAAGCGGAAGCAAGCCAATGTGACACGTGTCACCTAGGCACTCATTTGAGCATTGCAAATTGTAAAAACCTCAAGGAGGAGAACCCTTATGCTATGTGGCATGTTGTTGACTTGTTTAATGGAGACTAAGTTGTCACTCAGAGTGACTAGGAGTTGTAGGTGAGTTCTATTTTGGCAGAAAAGTTGATTTTCTCTATAAGATGCTTAGCATGTGAGGTTGCTTGATTTTTGGAGTTGCAATTCTTACCTGTGCAAGGCTTAAATTTGATGGTCGTATACCTATATTTGAAGATTTTAACTATAAAATACAGTAAAAATAAATATTTAACCATGTGTTAATACATGCAATTTATTTTAGAAACTGTAAAAAAAGCAATTAATATGAAAATTTGAACGTATATATATATACTTTTATTTTTAAATTTTTTAATAGAAATTTCTTCTATGCTTTAATAAAAGAATAGAAACTTCTTTTTTTTAAATGTAAACTTCTATTGTTGAAAAAATAAATCTCAATTTTTTAGATTTTTTGAAAGATTCTAAATACTTTTTGAGTTTCTTTAATAGATTTTTTTATAAAAACAACATGCAACACACATCCTTAAGTTAGTTATATTGGGTCATGTGGAAAACTTGTGTAATTAATTATATTAGGTGATGTGTAAGTCTTATTAGGATTATCCTTCCATTATGTTATTAGGAAGAGGTCTATATAAAAGATGTGATTATCATTGTAAGGATATTTGTTGGATATGATATTATGTTTGTGATTGTGAACAACAAGAAATAAAATAAAATTTAAATTAAAACATTAAATATTAAAATTTATTTTAAATATAACTAATATCTCTAATAGAGCAAGAAACTATAAATACAAATGAAATAAATTTAAAGATCTCACAAAACAGTTCCTATTTTGCAACAAAGGTGGTTGTACTCCAATATTTATTGTTTTAAATAAATAATAATATGTGGTTGCTCATACCAACAACATGATAGTACATTTTAAATTGAGGATCCATAAAATGGCTTGTGGATATTTATGGGTTTGAGATTGGATTGATCAACAATGAGGATTGATTGGGAGATCAACATTGAGATCAAGTTTTTTGGGTACTAGTAGGATGGATGATGGAGGAGAAAAGGATTTTATTTAATTCTTTCATTTTAGTTTTGAGTGTTGGTTCTAAGTTGGAGGGTGGAGATACAAAGAAATTCAATAATTATTTTATTGATTTATGGGTGGTTGAGTGGAAAAAGGAAATATTTAATAAATAAAATTTATTAAATCATAAATCTGATTAAGATTTAGGAAAGTGAATTAGGACTTATGGAAAATGGGTTAGACTTTAGGGAAAGAGAAATAATTAAATAATTAATTTTCATGATTTATTTAATTAATAAAAATGTGAATAGATAACAATGTTTGGATATTGTGTATTTTTTAGGTGTCTATATTTTGTCACTCTTTGAGATGATGTTGTGACTAGATGAAGCAATTTTGTTTCAAAGAATAATTGAACATAGTGGATTTTGGAGAGATGGGACTAGTGGTAGGATGCCCCAATCATTGAAAGGATGGGAATGATGACAAGGAGGGAGGTAGGATGCTCCCTTGAGAGGATATATGAGTTTGGAGAAAATATGTTTGCTCTCATAATGGATGAGAATAGAGGATAAAAGACAAAAGGGTACATAAGGATAAGAAAATAGATTAAAATAGGGATAGGGAAATAGTCATGTTGAGATGGTGTGATAAACCTAAAGTTTGATGTAGCACTTGATGTTATACATTGAGCCGTAAGGACCAACGTGATGATGTGTAATTGTATAAAACACTAACCTAAAATGAAAAGGTTGTATGCAAGCATATGTTATATGACACCATGATATGAAAGACCATTATTTCATTAGGGTGAGATGGTGTATTGACTATGAAAAATTCAAATAAATGATAATGCACACAAGAAATCATGCATAAACGATATAAATACAATTGAAAACTAGTTAATTTGATTGATGATGAGGATAGTATTGTTGAAAATAAGAACAATATAAGGATAGCGTTTTTAATGATGAGAACAACATGAGGATTGGTTTAATGATATATCTTGATAATGATAATAGGAGTAAAGTGGATCAAGGTTTACAATGAGGCTAGGAACAAAACCATTAGATGTTGTTGGATGATACACTATATTGTTAAACAAGATTACATGGATTAGGATTGCATGCATTTAGATTCATAGCTTTGGGTATGTTTTGATTGTAGTAAAATTATGATAGATGGATTGGATTAGATTTAATTTAGGTAGTCAAAGACAAGGGAAAACCAAGTTTAGAAATAAGGATGAAAGGATGGATGTGTAATGTCCCTCGTTTTGGCCTTACTTGTTAATTGGGTAAGTAGTTTATTCATTATGCCATATATTTCATTGATTTAATTAAAATGAATTAAATTATTAAATTATTAAGAGAATTTTAGTAATTAATTATTAAATTAATTTAAAGGTTATAATGATTTGATAGTCATACTATTATTTTATTAAAAATGAATATGTAAATAAAAACATAAAGTTACATTTATAAATAATGGTTATTTTAAATTAAATATATAGTGGATTAATAATCCACTTATTAATAAAGTTTATTTTTAAATTTAAAATATTTTGATGAGAGGTATTTAATAAAATATTACATTTGGAATGATAAAATTCAAAAAAATAATATAATTAAAAGTTTCACAGTAACCTAGTGATTTATTTAAATTAAATAATATGATATATATTGTTTAATGGGTAAATTATTAAAATAAGGGTACCGTAAGAGTTATTAAATTTGATAGTGGAGTTAGATTTCTTATTTAACTAAAATGTAAGTTTTCCTAACAAGTGGAAAAGCATGGGAAAAGAAAATTGACGGGTGGAGGAAATAATTTAGAGAAGTTGCCCCCTATCTTGTTGGTTAACAAAAAACTTTAGAGACTCTTCTTAATTTATTTTGGTGAATTTTGTGAAAAACAACACAGGAATTTCAACAAAAAAATTTACTCTGTATTGTGCTCTCGTAAAAGAGGGGTTAAAAGAATATTGTAGCCGGGGAGAATTTTTGAAGAAGTTTTTGTACAAAGAAATTAACTCAACCCTCCATCATCTTTTGCAACATCAAATCTAGGTTAGTTTAATCTTGCTCTTGTTTTCATCAGCTGTTGCAATTAGATGCTTGTTATTCGGATCCTTAACCTTATACCCATTTTGTTTGAGTTTGCATTCATCCCTCAAATCGTTTCTTTAAGGAAATTGATAATTGTCTTCATGTCATTCACTGTATTGCTGGAAATTAGTGCTCTCTTATTGTCGTTTCTAGCCTATATGTATTTGATAGGCTTGGTTATTGTCTTTGATCGTCCGGTGATTTAGTTTTGTCAAGTTGTCTCTCAGCCCAGCGCATTGTAGGACCTCATGATTATTTTTTATGTTTTATATGTTGTTTTAAACAACAATCTAATACTTCTAAATAATATATATATATATATGGGGAAAAACAATTTTGTTGTTTAGATTTTATATATGTTTATATGTGCTTTTAGTTCTCTTTTAATGGCAGATTTCTTTATGTTTTGTATGTTGTTTTAAACAGCAATCTAATACTTCTAAATTTCATTATGAGATTCTATTAAATAATATGTGTGTGTGTGTGTGTGTGTTTAGTTTAAAGTTAACTAACTTTTTATAATTAAATTTACTAATGTTTATTTAAGATAAGTGGTATATTTATATGTCCATACGAATGAATATAGCGATTGATTAGGAAATTGATTTAAACAATTGAAGGGATTTTAGTATAAATTCAATTTAATTTATATTGGTATTCTAGAAAATAAAGGGGGGATTTAATTAAATCTAAAAGTATTTTTGTTAGTAGTATTTTAAAAGAAAAGGGAAGGGATTTTATTAAAAACTCAATTTTATTTATATTGGTATTCTTTTTTTCTTTTTTATTGATGCAATAGTTGCTACCATTTGGGGGTAGCTCCCTTTCTATTCATTCAAAAGGAGAAACATTATAGAAACTTGCCCTTCTTGAGGGGAGTCAAATACATCAGGGCAGTTGTACCATCTACCAGACGATTCAATTGGTGGGGAGTCTTGAATTTCACCACAGTGAGAGACATGTTTATCCTCTGTGATATTTGTTGGCATACCTTTTGGAATACTTCCTGATTCAGTTCTTATCTACCACCTCTTTTAGGCCCTACCAGCCAGTCACATTGGCAGAGCTTAACATGTCCTTGCTTCCTTCAATTGCTAGATTTTCCAGTTTATCTACTATTTTATTGCCCTCCCGGTACGTGTGTCTAATTATGAAGTCTGGGATTTCTTCCAATTTGTCTAAGACTCTATCCAACCAGCTTTGGAGGCACCAATTCACTATTGTTTTTTATTTCAGAGCGTTGATACAGATCAGCGAGTCACCTTCTATGTCCAACTTAACCCACTTTTTCTCCTTAGCTAGAGCTAGTCCCTAGTCGAGTGCTGCAAACTCAGCCTCATTATTTGTTCCCTCCTCCAGTTTCTTTGAGATTGTCCATACTATGTCTCCATTGTGGTTTCTAAATACACAGCCAACGCCAGATTTTCTCAGATTCCCCTTCGAAGCCCCATCGAAGTTTAATTTTAGTCTTCCTTCTGATGGTCTCACCCATTTAACTTCTGTTCTTTTGGATTGGCTTGTCCTCATGTCATTGTTTTGAAAATTGGGGGGGACTTTTAGCTTAGTCCAACGATGCATCAGCCAGTCGTCCCAGGCTGAGAAATTTGATTTTGTCTTTGACCTTGCTTTGACATTTAGTAGTTTTGAGATCCCTACTTCAATGCTTGTTTTTATATGTTCTATGTTGCTTTCTTTCCCGGTGAATATCCTTTTGTTTCTCTCACGCCATACTTTCCAAAGTACCATTGAGGGACTTACCTTCCAGATGTCGCCCCATAGGTCATGTTGGTGCCATATCAGCCAGCTCAAAAAATGCTTCCTTATGTCTCTTGGCCTCACACCTATCCATCTGAGCTTCTCACTAATCCAACTCCAGATTTCTGAGGCCACTCCACAGTTCAGGAGTAGATGGTCTGCACTTTCCTCATTTTCCTTACACATTGGGCATCTATGCGGACCGTATAACCTACCAAATGCAATCTATCTCCTGTCAGTATGCGTTTGTGCAGGGCAGTCCAAGAAAAGGCACCGGCCTTTGGTAGGGTTGCATTGTTCCAACACAAGACAGATGGCCAGTCTTTACTATCTTGTTGTATTTTAGTTACCTTATATCCCAACTTAACTGAGTAATTACCTGATTTTTCCGCACACCATCTTAGCTTGTCCTTCCTTCCGTTTGGCACAATTTTCCTCTTCTTTAGCTCCTCCATTAACCGAAATGAGTCTTCCTCACTTAGTCCCCACCTAAGGATTAGGTCTTTGTTCCACAGATGCCCAGAAGATGAGGAAGGTGAGAGCAAGTCTCCCACTTTTATATGCTTCTATCTTTCTGCAACTTCCAAGCAACCTGCTAACTCTTCCAAGCTACTAAGAGAGGGGTTCCCTCCCCAAGAGTCCCACCAAAATGAGGCTTTCCTACCATCATTGATTTTCCAGGTTAGGTGATCTGTTATAATTGGACGACATTCCCACATAAAGTTCCAGATGTGCGACCCTCTGCGTGTGTTGGCTACGGTTAGAATTCTTTCAGGCTCATTACTGTCAAGATATTTTTCCCTCAGAATCCTACACCATAAAGCCTCTAGCTTTGAAAACATGTGTCAGATCAGTTTAGCTCCCAGCACACGGTTTTGTTGCTCCAAGTCTTTCAACGCAACACCCCCAACTTCCTTATCTTCTCTTGCTATATCCCAACTTATGAGCGGAAGTTTTTTTTCCCCATTAGCGCCTTCCCATAAGAAAGCTTTTCATTGTCTTGTTCAAATCTTGCTCCACTTTCTTTGTTAGTCTCATGCATGACATAGCGTAGATTGGGACCGCCATTAGAACCGCTTTAAGCATTGTTATCCACCCAGAGAGCGTTAACCATTTCCCTTTCCAACTCGAGGCCTTTTTCCTGCATGTGTCCAACACCTTCTCCCAATGCTCAGCTTTTGTTAGTCCTTGGAAAATTGGGACCCCCAAATATGTGCACAGGAGTTGGCCAATTCCATAACCCAAAACGTCTGCAATCTGTTAGTGACATTGAGGAAAATGATAGCAGATTTGTCCTTGTTAATTTTCTGACCAAATTTGAACTCATACCTTTCCATAGTTTCTTTGACGACCCCAGCCTCCCCTAAGCTTTCTTCCCCAAACAACAACGTGTCATCAGCGAATTGCTGGTGCGAGAGGGCTTCCATTCCATTAGCAATATTTATTCCTTTCCATCTACCTTCAACTTTATGTTTTCTGATTTGGTGGCTGAGAGCTTTAGCCATGATAACAAACAGAAATGGAGAGATAGGATCTCCTTGGCGTAAACCTCGCGACCTGCCAAAGAAACCACATAGGGAGTTGTTCACAATAACAGAGTAGTGGACTGTTGATATGCAAGCATAGATCCAATCCAGCCATTCCCTACAGAAACCAAACGCCTCCATTACTTTTAAAAGGAAACGCCACCTGACCCTATCATAAGCCTTTCTTATGTCCAGCTTTATAAACATCGCGCTTGTTTTGGAGGTTTGCATCGAATGTATTGCCTCATTAGCTACAATAATACCTTCCATTATCTCTCTGCCAGGGGTAAAGCCCGTTTGTTCTTTAGAGATTATTGTATTCAGAATTTTCTTTAGCCTATTTTCCATTGCTTTCGTGATTATCTTGTAAATTGAGTTGCATAGCACTATTGGTCTGAAGTCTGTCAGTAAATCTGGATTCTCTTTCTTTTTCATTAGCGCTAAGTTTGTCATATTTATTTTTCTTCAACATTTTATGCTTTTTCCTAAAATCTTCCACAACCTCCCATACTTCTTCTTCGATGAAGTGCCAACATTTCTGATAAAAACATGTTGGGAATCCATTTGGTCCAGGGGATTTGTCTGGGTTGAGTTCAAAAGCAACCCTTCTTATCTCTTCCTTGGCAAAAGGGGTAGTTAGGGATTTATTCATTTCTTCTATCACCAGCTTTGGAATACATCCTGTTATGTCTTCCAAGCAATGAACTTCACTATCCTCCTCTGGGTTGTACATCTTCTAAAAATACTCCACACAAACCTCTTGAATCCTTATCTCCTCCTCTAAGAGCTCCCCATTTGAGAGGCGAACTTTATCTACCCTATTCCTGATTCTCTTGGCCCTCGTGTTGTGAAAGAAGCTTGTGTTTTGATCCCCCTCTTTCAACCAGGCTTCCCTCGCTTTTCCTTTCCAAAAAAGTTCTTCTTTGATTAACACTTCTTCATATTTTCCCATTAGCTCTTTTTCTTTCTTGTATTCCCCGTCTATCATACCTTTCTCTATCACTGCTTTATTCAGAACTTCTAAATCATCTTCTATCAACTTTTTTTGTTCAAAAATGTTGCCAAACACCTCCTTATTCCATTTGCTCAGTTTCCCCCTGATGTGATCCAATTTTGACATGAATAGGAAGCTCTTTGGGCCTTTACATTCCTGCCTCTCTTTCCACCAAGTTTCCATCTATGGCAGCATATTTTCATCGTGCCACCACATTCTTTCAAATTTAAAAGTCTTCTTAGCTGGGGATTTATCCTTTTTTATAATCAGGGCCACTGGAAAGTGATCGGATCCTGTGTTTGGGCAGACTTCTACTTCCCAGAGAGAGTTTTGTTCCAACCAGTTTTGGGATAGCATAAATCGGTCAAGCCTTTCTGCTATATTGGCATAACCAATCTGTCTATTCGTCCATGTGTAGCATCCCTTCACTTTTTTTACGTCTACTAGCTCATTCTTGTCCACAAAGTTTCTGAAATCTCTTATTACCGGTGTTTCTCTCCCAACTCCACCGCTCTTTTCCTCCATTCCCAAGATGGCGTTGAAATCCCCTCCAAGGATGATTAAGTCTTCTCTTCTTTGTTGCATCATGTTCGATATCTTGTCCCACAACTTCATCTTTTCTTCTGTCTTGACTTGGTCGTATATGTTAAATAAAAGGAACTTATCGTTTGAGGCCAGTTCTTTTACTTCACATAGCATCAGGTTCTCCTCTGCTTGACTAATAGTTATCTTAAATTTCAGGGGGCACCACAAGGTCATCATTCCTCCAGCTCTCCCTTCTGCTTCTATCCAAACTCCTTCCCATTTTTGCAATTGTTTGATGAAAGCTTCGGCTTCTTTTTTCTGAAATTTGGTTTCCTATAAGAGCAAGATCTTTGGCTGCATTATTTCTATTTGACGCTTGATGCAACATCATTTATTATGGGCATTTAAGCCCCTAACATTCCATGTTGTTAGCTTCATCACTCCTTCAGGGAGGCCGAGCCTCCCCTTGACCTTAGCACATACTCTTTGATGTTTGTGAATCCCTTCTCTTTAGCTTCCTCCTCCCGTTTTTATTTCTTTGTTTTTCGGCCCGATTTTTTAGATACACTCAAGGAGAGTGCTTTGTTTGTTGTTTGGTTGATCTCTCTTGGTTCCAGGATATCTAGCTCATCTTCATCATCACTTTCTTGTTGGTCTCCCCTTGACTGTTCCTCCTTCTTCTCTTCTTGCCTTGTCTCCCCCATTCCTTCCTTTGCCGATACTTTCTCCAAAGCTTGTGTATCTTGGGCATTTTCCAAGTTTTGGCTCCCTTTTTCTACTTCTGAGTTTACTTTTGTTGGGAGAAACTGGGAGATCTTTTGACCAATCTCTTCCTCTGTAGGACCCCCATCCTCCTCTTTTCTATTTTCTTTTGTGCTTGATTCATTTGCTGACTTCCCTGGGGTTGCAGGGCTTAAGTACTCTCCTTTTTTCTCCTTCGGAGCTTCCTTGTATGTCAGAGTTTTGTATTTGTGCTCTTTGTCTCTACCTTCCTGAGGCTTGGGCTTATTCTAGCAGTTCTTCGAGTTGTGGTTTCATCTTTGGCAGGTTCCACAGTAAATTTTGCATTCTTCTTCCTCTAGTTGTTGAGCCCAAACTATTTTTCCAACATTTAAATTGATAGACTGGGGGATTTCTTTTATCGATAACACTTTGATTCTGGCATATAGCAGAGATTCTCCATTCCTAAGGTCAATCTCCAGGGTTCTTCCTATTGCATTACCAATCTTTTGCAAGCATCTTCCAGACCAATACTCATAAGGGAGATTATATAATCGGATCCAGAGGGGGGTATCCTTGGGATTGTAGCAGAGGGGGTCAAAATTTTGTATCCAAGGTTGAATATACAAGTGCGCCTCCCCATTTTTCCATTCGTTTGACTGAAGAACCTCCTCCCTATCCTCCTTTGAATTGAATACTGCCACAAAGAAATGTTTTGGGAGAAAATTGATCCATGTAATCCCCTTCCAGCTCGCCATCGCCTAGGCCCTAATTTCTATTCTTGCAAATTTTCTTCCCAGAAACCTACCTATTAGAGCCTTCTCTTCCAGATCCATGATATCCCCTTGCACCTCGCTCGCCACATCGAGATCCAACACCTCTTCCTTCTTTTGGATGATCGCATCTTTGTGGGGATCTGGGATTCTCTGCCTTGGGGGGTTTGAAATTGACTCTTTGCCTGTATTTTTCTCTTTCCCATTCCACCCATACTCCCTGGAAGTGATCCCCTTTGCCTCCCTTTCTTTCCTTAGCTTCTCTTGCAAGCTTTCCAGCGACCATGCCTCCTCAACCTCCTTCGCCCATGACCCTCTTCGCGCTCTCGTCTGGTTTTTTTCAGCTCGCTCCATAATAAAATAACATTTATGTCTGCTTGGTATTTTTATTTTTATCTATATAAACATATTTTTATTTTTATTATCAATGTTACGATTAAGAGTAATTGATAAATTTAAAAGGGTAAATATTTTAGTTAGTTTATGAAATTGAATAAATAAAGTAAATTTACTATGATTTAGCTTTAAATTACTAGGAACTATGAGGGATAATGTAGTGTTTAGGATCGTGCCAATTTAATAAAATAAATTTGGAGATTTTATTCGTTTATATTCTCTTGCTTTTAAAATTAGATTTATTCACAAGTGTTTTTAAAATTAGATTTAACTACATGTTCTTTTAAACTTAGATTTGTGAAATATATGTGTGTGTGTGTGTGTGTGTGTGTTTGTGTTTGTCTCTTTTAGTGTTACGTTGTTTATAGAATTGTGTATGTTATTTATTAAGTTGAATACTCTCTTTATATATATATATATATATATATATATATATATATATACATTGATATCATAAGATTTTATAATTCTTCATTTATTTAAATAATTTCAATAAGAATGTTTAAATAAAATGTAGACGATTAGATAGAATATTCTCATTATTATTACATCAATGAGGATTTAGATACGGGGTAAATGAAAGGTAACTTATTTGGGTAAATTATGTACTTAGTTAGTTATGAAATAGGTTTAAATAGTTTTCTTTTAAATAATTTAATGTTTTCACAAATGAGTTATTCGTTGTGATTCTTAATTAATTAATTAATTAATTTTTGTGTAAACAAATGTATCTGTTGGGAAACATAGATTTAGAAAAAATAGTTTGTACAAAAAGTGTAGTTGGATAATCATTGTTATTCATAATTAAATTTATTTAATTATTTATTTATTTATGAGTTGTTATTTTTAGTATTGACTATAGGAATCATAAATTAAGAGAAATCTATTGGTTAAATACTATAAGATTTTAGAGTTCTTTATTTATTTAAATGATTTCAATATGGATGTGTAAATAAAGTAAATTTGGTGTTTCTTGATTATTTAATAAAATTGGTCAGATATTTATTGTTAGAGGGGTAGTTAGGTCCGCTTAGGGAAAGTCCAATATTGAAGAAATTTATATGACAATATTTTATGTGCTTTTCTTATTGAATCAAGGGGCTTGTGTAGTTAAATGTTAGGAAAGAGTATTTTGGTCTCTTTAAATAAATGATTATATTTGATGAATTAGAATTAACTATAAATGTATAAATGAAGGGTTCATTTAAGAAGTTAGTTGGACTATCCTTTTAAAAGTGGTTTTGTTTATAATCAAGTATTAGATGAATTGCTGATTTCATGAATATGTTGGTTACTTGAGTGCTTATTATAAATTAGTCGAGTAAGTTAGTGATTATGTGAGTGTTCCTTGATATCTAGTACCTTGAATATGTTAGTGGGAGTTAAGTATGTTTTGATGGTTCCAAATTGATGGGTTTTCCTCTTGAGTTGATTTTGTCTTGAGGGGATTTTATATGTCAAAGTTTTGTGTTGGAACCATGTTGCTTCGTTTTACCCTCGTTTGTGGGTTTTTGGTTAGTCATTCTTCTTGGGCTTCCAGAGGAGGGGAAAGAATATGTTTCTTCATAGTTGGTTTCCATTTTGGTTTTGTGAATTGTTGCTCTTATGCTCATTTGAATTTGGTGGGTTTAGCCTTGCACTTGGAAGTTGCTTATTTATGGAATTCTAGCATGAGATGGTGCATGCCTCACTTGATGTATTTACTTTTGGCCTTGATATTTTTGTGCAAGTTGGCTTGCCCCACTTTTGGTTACAATTATTTTGTTGTTAGTAGGGGGAGTGGATTTTAGTGGGGGCCAACGCACAAAGTGGCGTACGGGTAACTCATTGATAGTTTCCTTAACCAATGATAACCTAATAATTAATCAGGGGGTTTGGGTAGTATCTCACTTTAATCTAGATAAGTTAGCCTCACTCATGGCTCAGTGCTCGCTTAGGCTTGTGATGAGTGGGAAGGCCTAAAATGGAAAAGATCAACTGCCTTGTCCTCATGAAAGGTATGTTGATCCTGCATGAGTGAGAATGGGGATCAGGGATTAGTTGAGGTTGCCAAGGTTTAACCAGGTAGGGGGTCAATAACCTATGAAGATCCACATTGGGTAACCCATGTTGAGCTTATGTGATGACACTCCACCCTCTAGCAACCTTGTGTGCTATTGTTTCCCCTTGCTATTCTTGTACCTTTGGAAGCAGTTGTACCTTATGTATATTGAGGTGGTTGTTTCTTTATGTTTTTTGTTAAAGCCTCCTTTCAGTTATTTGATGTTGCATATATGCCTCATGGAAACCTTATTGATGCTAATGAAAGGTTCCCATTGATATTTATTGTTGGATGATATTGCAATCTCATTTGAGGGATTTTGGGTCTTATTGTTGTTGGAACCTCTTTGGTTATTTAGTGTTGATCTATGAAATTGGGAATTGGTTCTTGTTGGTTTTCCATTATTTTGTTGTGGTTATGTGTTGATGATGTGAGATGTTTCTTGTGTTTATTGTTGCTTTGCTTGTGGATTCTTGATAAACCTTGTACACTTGATTGTTTTATGTTGAGGGTCCTTCTTGTCATCTCCTAGCATGGGGGGTGGGTCTTCGGACCCACGTGGTCGGGTGGAACGTGCTATGCACCCCATTGGGTCCCCAGCTGAGTATTGAGATGTGGAGATTTGTGCCACTTGCGGTGACTTCAGAGATGTGTCGTAGATGGATCCAATCTTAATACTTGTATTCATCTTTTTAGTTGTATCACTCTATCATATTGTATTGTTCCCGTTCATGTTAGGGAACACTTTTGTATTATTATAATTCTTAAACGATGTAATGAAATGAAGCAGATGTAATGTATTATGTACCTTGTAAACCTTATGTGGTTAATGATTCGTGGTAGCTATTATTTGATGTGTTGTATCTGTGGAAATATGCTCCATTGATTCCTCAGGATAATAGTATGTTATGGTTATCGGAATTAAGTTAATCTTGTTATGTTGAATTATCATATGTGGATTTTTTTTATTGTCGGTGTATAATGTAATCTTGGTTCGTTCATTTTTGTAATGGTATGATTCTAGGTTTTGTAATTTCATCGCATGTACCCTAGGGGACGTAGTTGATAATGTAATTGTTTAATTTCTTTCCATGTAATGTTTGTTCATGTGCATCTTGTGTAATGTTCTCCTTTCAAAAAAAAAAAATTATGCTGAAATTTGTTAGCTTAAGTTGTCCTTTGGGGTTAGCACAGCGGAGCGTTACAGGATGGATTACATGGATAGGAGATAGGAAGATTATCAAATGGAAGAATATTAGGAAGTGATCTCCAAGGACTATGACAAATACGAATAATGTGTCCTATGTTGGATGTATTATAGAGGATAATCTACCAAAATCATGTGAGATCTACATCTTAAATAGAACAACTTAATGGTTTAAGGAAATATAGAACACATGGATGATGGGAAAGAAGAGGGATGAATTTTAGAAAAAATAAGACTTTTATTTCCCAAATCATACTTGGAGATGATTCTCATGTGCTTATCAATATCAAAAGTAGGAACGGAGTATGGAGTGGATATTATGGGAGAAAGACACATACAACAAGTGAGTAAATAGGATGGGTTGGGTAGGATGAGGTAAATAGGATGGAAGAAGCTTTCCCTGAAGTTTAGGTAGGGGATTTATGCATGAAACCTATTTTTTAGGTTTTCATCATAGTACTCAAGTCTAAGGTGCGATGACATTTTTTTCACTAGAGGACAATTTTTCTCTTTACTTTTTTCCATGGTAGATGGATGGACTCTAAAATCTATTTCCATGGTTATCATACCCCTTTCTAAATAAATCCTTGGAATAGACCATGTCAACTATTATTCATATATGTTAGTAGAAACTATGCTAAGTGTGGTTCTCTAAAATGTAAACAAGTTACCTTAATTGATGTTGATGTGAGAGGATGCTGCCAAGGGAGATGGAATGAATGAGGAGATGAAGGAATTATTAAAAAATAATGAAAAATATTGGATTAAAAGGATGTGATGATAGGTGGCTGGATGAAAGGATGCAATTGTGGAAACATGAGGGAATATCATGGAACCATGGTGAATCAAGACCAACTATTGCACACACTATGATGGAGGAAAAGTTTTAGGTTAGGATGTGATTTTGAATGTTGAGATTTAGATTGGATAATTAGGACTACAAACTTTGGGATATTTTTTTTTTAATCCAACCAACTCTTGAAATTATCTAAAGAATTGTCAATTCTTATGCTCAAAGATTTCAAGAGGTTGGCCAATGAACAATGGATTGATTCTAAAATTTTCTCCTTTGCACTTCAAGTTTTGCAAGACCTAGGAGGGTGATCCTTAACAATATAAAATGAAACTATATTGGATTCATAATAGGATATTGTTTGAACAAAAATTCTCTCATGAAATATGCTAGGAATTACAAATAGAACTAACTTAATGGGCTAGATTCTTGGAAACCTTTTGCATTACTGTCTTTGAGAACATATATAAAAAAGGAATAAACTAAAACATAAATTGAAATTGATTTGAATGAGAATGACCATGGGCATGTAACCAACATTCATACTTAGACCGGTGCCTTAAACCTGGGTAACATAGTAAAAAAGGAAATGCAAATATCTTCTTGACAACAAACTAAAAACAAACTCTGTGAAAGCTAACATATCAATGCTTTACAATGAAATTCTTCATTATTAGACTCATAATCAATTCTTCTTAACAATACCTAAACATATTGACACTCTTAATATCTCAAATACAATAATTTCATCCATTACTTTAACAAAATCTATATGAGAAATATTCATTTGCATATTAAGGCGATGATGAACACAAATGATCCTTGATCAATTTTATTCATAAGAGTAATAAGATATACATTTGGAGACAAATGATTGTAATTCTATGATAATACATTCATATCTTCTAGAATTTGTATATTGATGTATAGAGAATTTACAATTGCATTTTTCATCTCTTCCATGGAAAACCTAGACCAAACAAGTGTAACCCAATACATAACCTTCCTGCTTACAAAAATGCAAGATCTTTTGAGAATGACTCAAAATTCCCTTTTATAGAAACAAGGGAGCAACAAGATTAAATCCATGGATAAATTTCACATTTTCATTTGACAATATTTTCATAAGGATCAAACAAACTAACTACAACTTCTTGCAAAAGATAAAAAGGACATTGCTAAAAGACAAAATAGTTGTAGAAGTTGTTAAAGAAGATATTTCCTAATTTTCATAATGAAACAAAATGGGGAAGGCACATGATCATTTTTTTGTGCTTCTCCATCCATATTGAGGACATATCTTCTAGAAAATTGTTGGAGATGATAAGGACTGCACCATAAGAGACAAAAAGGAGCAAAAACTACAAAACTGTTTGAGGGACAATTAGATACTCCAAAATACCATGTCACTGTTTGAGTTGGATGTTGCATTAGGAACTTAATGACATGATGGAAATTTAAGTATACATTATATTTTTTTGTATTTATCATCCCATTCCACTAAGTTCTTTTTTATGGCCATTAGAATGAGAGTGATTTATCAACATTGTAATTATACTCAAGATATTTTACATCTAAGAGTGCCCTAGTCTCTCTGTAAAAAGCATCTAGACCCACTTTTGAATAAACCAAATTATCTTTAGTGGAATTTAATAAATTTGTGTCTACATCATCACTAGCACATATGAAGGCTACAAGGGTGGGACCATTGTACTAAAAACCACTTTCCATTGATCTAGAGATTTTAACTCTCCATTTATGTCCAAGGTGCTAAGCATAACTTTCATTTCAATACATTCAAAAGATTTGAATTTAATCTTAATTTTCTACTCCAATTTCATCATATATTCCTACACTTCCCCTACCAATTTGGCCATTTCCCAAGCAGCAACAATGTTATTTGGCATATTGTGTTCAAATCTTGCACCCTTATATATCCCTTGAGATTGGCAATCATGGGTGCCCACTTATTCATTATTGGCCCAAGGTTCTCCTAATCCCTTGTGATTTTGGTATGTGAATCCTTGAGATTATAATAAGTCAAATGAGAATATTACAATTTCCTAAGGATTTTTTATAATTTGTGTTTAATTATATCTTCCACTATGTCATTTGTTTTTTTTCTTCTCATCCTGGGTATTCTTCAGTTGCTCCTCCAACTTCTCCATCTTTGAAGCCATAGATTCTTTTTCTTGTATTAGGATACTTGAGATACTTGGAGTGGAAGAAACTACTACTACAATGGTTTTTGGTGGTGATGACATTGATGGCTCTTGAATCTTCAGCTTATTGTAATCTGCAATAAGTTTAAAATCATTTTCCAATAATTTATCATACTCTTCTTGTAACCTTTTTTCAGTTGCTTCACTGAACATAGTTGTGTGAAAAACTAATTAATTTTCTTGGGGGATGTGGTATCTAATAATATTTTAATAATTAAACTCCCCTTCATCTTCTATACAGTCTCTACAACTTGAGGCTTGTCTACATTTGGGGCTAGATCCCAAATAGCCAAGGTTTCCCACTTTGGATTAAATCTTGATCCAAGTGTGCCTTTTTTCTTGCTCGTCAGAAGAGAAAACCTCTTCTTATGCCTCATTATGGTATCCAGGGCTATTTTTGATGCATTATCCCACTTAGGTAGTGGGATTAGTTGACTCTCCCTCACTAGTCTTCTTCCTTCTTCTGGTTTAATGCTTTTAACATTGAAGTCAATTTCTTTTAGCACCCTTTGTGTAACCTCATATTTAGAGGGGTGAAATTTACCTTTAGCTTTATTTATCCTTTCATGGAATTCTTCTCTTCTAATTCTTATTACAAAGTCCTTTAATTCCTTGGACTTGAAAAACTCATCATCAAAGATGAATTGAGAGTAGCCTAGGGTCCTCATATCATTAGCCTAATCTCTACCACTACCCACATTTATGCCCATTTGGCTCGGTCACATGCTAGAAACATTCACTCTTGGTGGAGAAGGCATTGATTAATTCACCTTATCTTCAATAACCTCTACTTCCTCTACCTCATCAGCACCTAAAGGATAATCAACCAAGGATGGTTGATCAAGCTTTCTCTTCTTTTGTGGTTATTCCTAGGGAGCAACAACAACAATAGGATGTCCTTGATGAGGGGTAGTTGTTGCAGGTGGTTTCTCTTGATGAGAAGGCTCTTCCATTGTTGGCCCATACCTCTCTTGGTATAGGTATACATTTATGGATTGATTTGCGGCTAATAAGTGGGTCTTTCCTCTAACACTGGGGCCTTTCTAGCCAACTTGTCAACATTATCAAGGATCTTTTGAATCCTAGAAATAAGGTATTTTATTTTTGTAAAGGCTCCAAGGTAGTTTTACATATTCTTCTCCCTTTGATTTCTCCTTTTCTAAAAGAGACCCATTTTACCCTTATTTCATTTGCCTCCTTGTTAGTTAAGCAATTTTTTATCACATATTCACCAAAAAGTACTTGGTGCATAAATGCAAATCTTCTAATGCTTACTCTTACTTGATTAATGAAAACTTTAAGGTCAAAGGTTCTTGTGACTTCTTGGGCCATCCTATATGCTTGGAGCATAGGATAAATTAGCTCTATGCCTTCCTTGGTTATTGTGAAGTCAAAGAACAATTGTAGTAAAATGAAAGAAATAGTATTTATTTTATCCTTTCAAGTGGCCTTTATCAGATTCGTCTAATTGCCACAGTATTTCCATATATTAAAATCTTATAGGGACATGCCTCAAAAAAATATGGGGTCACACAGGGAATTCATATATCTTAATCACAGTTGAATCTGAGTGGAGATACCAATCTCCCCAGTTATGTTGTACACCCAATTCACTAACTCTCTCCCTAGGTCTTCGGAAGTCAAAAATTTCTTTATGCATTGTTTCCTCTTCCACACCCATGAATCCTAAAACCCTTCTAATGAAGTGGTCTTCAAAGACCACATAGATGGAACTCTCACAATGCATGTCCC